>CAUYRT010065836.1:0-10114 GCA_963574885.1 Lepilemur ruficaudatus
CCTGCCAGGGGACACAGTTCTTTTCCGAGGTTTTCTTTACCCCTGACTGTGATGTCTTGGCCTCTGCTTAGAACAATTTGGTCCGAAGGTCATCAGGAATCTGCTTGCATCTTGTTCTGTGTCCTCTGTGACGGGCTGTGATGTCCTTTAGTCGGGACATTCCGGGTGCCACTGAGTACAGGGACTGTCTTCAGCTCAGTGGTTTCTCTATTGTTCCAGGCAACTTACTGGCCCTCTGGAGCATGAGCTCTTAGCACCACCGTGGCTCGGGACACAAACAACCCCCCAAAAAAGGGCCCAAGCATGTCATCAAGTGGGATGACGCATCCACGGTACTTGGAACCGTGCCTGGCACACAGGAAATACCTTTCCCATCCTGAATCCCAAGCCCCCTGGCCACGGCCAGCTCCGTGGGCATATGCCTGGTGCAGCTGCACTAGGCCCTGCACTTAGGAGGGCTCTGTGCTTGCTTTAATGTTCTGCTGTCACTGTCCAGATATTCATTTTAACAAGGAAATAATTTTTTAACATGGAGTCCCACATTTTCCTTTTGCAAGGGACTCTACAAATTATGCAGCCATTCCTGCCACCAGCTCATCACCTACGCTGGCCTGAACAGGCTCTTAACAGCCGACCACTGGGCCTTCACTGTCATCTCAGCCAGCTCACACACGGGGCTGAGGACACCTGATCACTGACCCTTTCTCTGTTAATTCCCTTTAAGGCTGCTGAATGCTGACCACCACTCCATCCTCTTTGAGTCTCCCCGACACCTTCTATCAAATGCCTCTTAAGAAAGCACCCTCTTCTAGAGCATCCAGGTGATGCATGCTTAGTTCCTTGAGGCCAAGCTCTCCACCTCTCTGGCTACATACAGCCCTCAAGCCTTATCTTGACAGAGAATCTGCAGCCTGTTGAGCTCATCCTGCAGCTGACAGGTTTTCTCTAAATTGCACATATGTAATTAATTGCACTCTTAAACTTCCTTTCACTTTCCACTTCTACCTTCTGGGTCCACATGTCATCTAGGGCATGGTCCAGCTTCTTGACCTTACAATGCTCTTACTCTAAGCATTACCATATCTAAAACTCACACTTCACTCTTTCAACTTTCTACAGAGGAAACAGGTAATATTCGATACACAATATATTTAAGAAAAAAACATTTCTTCACACTCAATCTGCCTGCCATTATATAAATATGAATGCTATATTTACTGGCAAAATAGCATATGGATAAGAATCAGACTTTAAGGCAGACAAATCTAGGTTTGAATCCCAGCTCTGTCACTTACTAGTTCTAAGGTTTTGAGCAAGTTATTTAGTCTCTTTGAGCTCCATTTCTCCATTTGTAAAATAGAGATAATAATACATGGAGTTACTATGATATTTAAGGGAGAGGATGTATGTAGAGCACCTAGCCTGGTGCCTGCACACGGTAGGAGCCCCAGTACATTGTCATGATTGACAATAGGCATAATTTGTAGGTAGAACTCACATGCACACCATGTGCCCTGTTATGTGTATCAGATGCTCCAAAGGAAGAAAGAAACATAATCACCTTAAGGTGCTTAGAGTCCAACTGGCAAACAGGACCAAAAAAAAGTTCATTTTCAATAGAAATGACTTCAAAATAATGAGACTACAGGGGAGCACGAGATAATATTCCTTGGTGGTGATGGAGAGCATCAAGTTCAAACGGAAGGAGAGGTCATGTTATGATAGGAAGGCCGTGAGCAGTAGGTGGGCATGATATGACCAGGTCAGGACGCTCCAGGGAGGGAAATGGTGTGGCGAAGTTGAGGGTGCAGCCAGAACATAGAGAATAGACCTGTCTGGTTTGGGCCAATGCAGGTCTGATTAGGACCAAACTATGTGGACCTTAGTTAACCTGGTTTCCACCAGATTGGCAAAGTTTGTCAACTCTGTGTGTGCCGGTGGCGGCAGTGAGGGAGTTTGGGGAATATGGGGTTTAGGAGCACATTTACAGGGAGGACTCTGGCCACACTCTCATCCTGGACATGTCAAAGGCCCACAAAGGGAGGCTGTCGGGGATGGACCTCTCATTGACCTCTGTGGTTAGCCGTGTGCAGCCACAGCAGGCTCCTTCTGGGCAGAGGAAGAACGTGAAATCAGCCTTAGGAACATGACGCTGGCTGCAGTGTGCAAGCTCGATGGCAGTGCTGGGATGATGCACCTGAATTTGGGGGCTGGGATGGAAGGGACGTATGTGAAACATGCTTCCTGGAAGAAGAAACAAATTTTGATGACAGATGAGGAGTTAAAAATAAATAATGGGGGAGGCATTATGCTTAAGTGGCTGAAAAAATTGTTTCAGGAGAGGGAAGATCAAATTTAGGGGGAAGGGAGTTTTTAGACATATTGAGATAGAACTGATTAAGGGACATTCAAGTGTTGATGAAAATTGCTAATAACTAACATTATTGAGCACTTTCTGTGTCTATTTAATTCTCCCCCAAATAAGTGCCGTCATTATCCCCATTATTCAGATGAAGAAACGGAGAGTTGACATTCCTATCTAATAGGCTGGGAGGGATACTTCTTCTCATTCATTCAGAAGGGGGTGGATAAAGGTGACAGTCAGAGGTGACATAAGGAACTGAGAGAGTGCAGGCCCTTTGTCCCAGACGTCTCAGTGAAACAGGGAATGAAGCCAAAATCTTGGACGGAAGGCTTTGGGGAAATCAGAGTGCTGCTCTGGGCCGGGATGAGGTTTAGGGAAAGCGTATGGGAAATGCCCTGCAGAGTCAACGAACGAGGCAGTAACCGGGCTTGGCTGAAGTTAACGTGGCATTGCAATGGGGGAAGGTCAGGCGCTGGGGCAGAGAAAGCAGGCTGGGAGTAGGGTGCCCAGGGGTCAGGGATGGCCGACAAAGCGAGGTCTAGGCAGAAGTCCAACACAGCCACGAAATGGGAGGGGTCCCAGGGCAGGCTAAGTTTGGATGGGGCTTAGTGACATTTGCATGCTTAAGTTTGTTAGAAATGCAGTTCAGTTCTGACGGTGCCTGGAAGCAGCTGTAATGGTGGGAGAAGCCTGAACCTTGGAGCCTGGCAGGCCCCGATTCAAGTTCTGGCTGTATCGCTTAGGAGTTGTCCGGTCTTGAGCAAGTAATCCCTGGCTTGGGTGGATGGGGGGCCACTCCCTGCAGCGGGTATCCCTGGAAGAGGAATGGGGTTGTGGTGGGAGACAGGAGCCCAGCGGTGGATGTGTTAAGTCAGGGCTTGGGGCATCCAAGGTGAGGTGTCCTGTAGGGAGGTGCATGGGTGTCTGGGCTGTAGCTACAAAGTGGGAGTCATTGGTAACAGATTATCTAGGGAGAGAGGGTGGGGAAGAGGAGGAGACATGCTGGGAGAGGACCCTGAGAGGCAGCAACGTAACAGAGCATCAAGATGAAGACAACAGCAGGAAGGAGACTGGGAAGGAATTGCCAAGAGGCAGGAGGAAGCCCAGGCTGGTATGGCATTATGGGAGCCAGGCATGGAAACTCCCTGGGCTCACTGGTGTCAAGAAGAAGTGAACTGTCCTTGGAAGTTAAGATGCAGGCCCTCCCCAGGAGACCTGAGCTCCCGCTCCCCACGGGTGAGAAGACCAGGGCACCTTTCGTGTCTCAGAGACAGTGAACACATCTGCTTAGGAAGCCCCCAATTTCAGCCTGCCCTAGCTCCTGCTCCACAGGTGGACAGACTCCAGGCACATATCACACTACCAGCAGCAGCACTCACTGCTGAAGAGTGAGAGAAAGGTCTGTGGTTCGGTGTGAAATGCTCACTTCCCTCCTCTCTTCAGCCTCATCAATAAAGAACAGGCCTCTTGGCCAGGTGCAGGGAGCAGCCAGTCACGCGGGGGCCAGGAGGCTGTGCAAGAGCCCCCACCCCGCCTTCCCTTCCATCACAAATTCCTAAGTACAAAGGGGAGGCTGGCTGCGTGGGCACAGTGCTGTGGCAGAAACACTGGCCAGAGCCTGGAAAGGCTCATTGCAGGGGACCCCACAGGGAAAGATGGGCCCAAGGCAACAAGGGGGTGCTCCCCTACAGAAGCTTTCACATGAAACAAGACCCAGAGAGCATCTCTTGGAGGGCTGCAAACCGGCCCAAGGACCGGGTCCCTTCCGCCTGTGGCATGAAGTGCTCTAAGAGTGGTCATCAGCGCAGCAACACACTTTCCCATCTAATCTTCACAAACGCCATGTGCGGCAGACATTGTCATCCTCTCAGCTGTTGCGAGACCAGCCACGGCTGTGATCCAGGTATTTTTATTCTAAATCCCACACTCTTCTGGAATACTGAGCACAGAGAACAGGTCTGATGCTGCTGAAATAGGAACTAAGCACAGAACTGGGGCGATCCCAGCCCAGCTTCAGGGTCTCCCAGAGGGTGTACTCAAAATAGACCACTGACAAGGAAGTGCATACATCAGCCCTAACACGTTTTTCTGTTTGGAACTAGGACCACATGAATACCAACTGGTAGGAGAAATGTAAAAGTGTGCGTGGTTTTCATGCTGAGGCATCATGCACACTTCCACGGTTAAGACATTTCCTTGAAACCCTGGAATGAATTGTGTTAATTCCCAGACACGGCAGACTAGCAAGTCCCAGAGATACAGAAGCAGCCTGCTGGCAAAAGTGATGTCACTCTCACGGAAGTCAACAGGCCACTGCAGCAGCAGCTCCTGGGTTTAACTCACTTTCAGGAAAGAAATTATCATTTACTGATGGCCTACTATGTGCAATGTTCTTAATATCTATCTTATTTGATCCTCGAAATGACTCTGTAATGGAAAGCAGGGACTCGAACACGTATGTGTGTACCCGTGTTCACTGCATTCACAGCCAAGAGGTGGAAGCAACCCAAGTATTCACCGGTGGATGACTGGATAAGCAAAATGTGGTATATGCATACAATGGGGTATTGTTTAACCTCAAAAAGGAAGGAAATTCTGACACCTACTACAACATGGATGAGCCTTGAAGACATCATGCTAAGTGAAATAGACCAGTCACAAAAGGACAAATACTGTATGATTCCACTCACATGAGGGACCTAGAGCAGTCAAATTCAGTGACAGAAAGTAGAATGGCAGTGCCAGGGGAGGGGAACAGGGAGTTAGTATTTAGCGGGTACAGAGTTTCAGTCAGGGAAGATGAGAAAGTTCTGGAGATGGACAGTGGCGATGGTTGCACAACAATCTAAAAGTACTTAAACGCCACAGAACTGTGCACTTAAAAACAGTCAAAATGATAAATTTTATGTTATATGCACTTTACCACAATGAAATTTTTTTAAAAAAATATGACTCTAGAGTAGGGGGTACTCTTCTCATTTTATAGATAGGAAAACTGGGGCTCAGAGGAAATCCCACAGTCAGACTGAAGGAGGACCCATCTGCCCCCAGGGTCCCTGGGTTTTCTTTACATTATGCGACCCCAGGCAGAGCTTGGAAGAGCCCTGGCCTGACCACGGGGCACCCGGCTTTACGATTCCTCAAAGCCTGGAGAAAAGCCCAAGTGAAATTAGATCTAACTGCAGCTTAGGGACGGAGGAGTGGGCGTGGCTTGGGCTTGAATTACAGGGCTAAAACTGAGAATTGTGCCAACATTTAAAATGATGAAATGAGGAGCTCCAGGCTTCTCTCTAATCCAGAGTGATTATCCTCACTGCCGAGCATCCCATTTAAATTCATTGTGTTCGATACAAAGCCACCGTACCCAGCCGGCTGTCTCCTGACATACGGTTGCCATGGAGACTGGAGATGATCCTCACAGGCACTGCGTGGCAGAGGGAACGTGGCTGCAGGCTTCTGAGGACCACTCCAAAACAGAGCCACACAGAAAGGCCCTTTGTCACCCACCTCCTTAGCAAAGTACCTTCCAACCCCAAAGCGGACCACGAGGATGTTTATTTAAAGTCCAGGCTGCCCACAGATGTCCGAGAGGAGGGATTCAGCCGTAACCCAGCAATGAAACATGGAACCCCACTCGGGCTCCATCCCTCATCTGCTTCAACGTGGCGAGGTCCTCATTTTGCCCCAGACCTAAGTGGTGATAGCACCGTAAACCTGCTGGAGGAGCTGCTGGGAAACTTCCCCGGAAACATGCCATCGCGAACGGGGGCCGGAAGCACTGGGAAGCAGACAGGCCTGCCCGGCACTTACGCACTTGGCGACTTATCTCTCATCTCTGAGACCCAGCTTCCCGTCTGCAAAGGAAGGATGATAAGCCTGCCAGGGCGGGGGGGCTTCAAAGATCAAATGAGTGATTCACGGATATAGAAGTGCCCTGACAAGTGGGCCCAAGGCTCAGGCCTCACAGCTCAGGTGTACCCCTGTTGCAGAAGGGGCCAGGGAGATGGAAGCTAAACCTTAGGTCCGGGGAGAGCCACGTGCTGCCATGTGCCAGATGGTGGTCTGGGTCCTGGAGCTCATCAGGGCCTGAATGCGTCCCATTCTGAGCATTGTATTTTCTATGGCAGGAAAAATATACTCTTTGTTGGCCACCAAGTCTAGGGCTTAGAGATTAGGAGCCAGAATGCTCTCCCAAACACAAGTCCCAGAGTGTGCTGTGCCTGACACAGACAGTCAAGGCACCGAACTAGAAAGAAGAAGCTACAGCCCCAGCTGTGTGGCAACAAAGGAAACCGCAAGGAATGGAAACCTGGCAGAGGGCAGGGGAGAGGACAGTAACGGCTCAGTGGTTAGAATTTCTGTCCAGGAGAAGCTTTATCCCAATCTAGTCTGCTCAGTACTGCCCAGCCTACCCCTCTTCTCTACCGACTCTAAATGTAAGGCACAGAGGAAGCAGAACGAGATCTTCTCATGATGTTGTCACAATTTACTTTAACTTAGACATGGATTATGTAAAGATAATACAGTTACATCAATATTTATAATCATGTCATAGATTTCTTTCCCCTCCAAATAACTTGAGAAATTTTTAAAGAAAATTCCTAACTTTTATCTAACAGGAAGGGACGACTGCCAAGGACTGGGAATGTTTATCAAGTGCTTGGTTAATACATTTGGTTCATAGTTCTTTAAGTTTGGGGTTTACAGCCTGCACTAAAAATATTTGTTTCCAAGGACATAAACTAGCGAAAACAACTTTGAAAAAGAAAGCAAAGTTGGAGGACTGACGCTGCCTGCTTTCAAGACTTACTGTAAAGTTGTAATAATTAAGAGAGTTTGGTATTGGTGTAAAGACAGACAAACAGATCAAAAGAACAGAAAAGAGACTCCAAAAACAGACTTGCACATGTATGGTCAATTGATTTTTGGCAAGGGATAATCTTTCAACAAATGCTGCTGGAACAGTTGGACAGCCATATGCAAGGAAAGTTGAACATAGACCCTTAAACCATATATAAAAAATTAACTTAAAATAGATCATAGACCTAATTGCAAAAGCTAAAATTATACAACTTCTTGGAGAAAATCTTAGTGACCCTGGATTTCATAAAAATTTCTTGATCACAGCACAACAAATAGCATGAAGTATAAAAAGAAAAAAGTCAATAAATTAGACTTCAAAATTAAGAACTTCTACTCTTCAAAAAACACTATTAAGAAAATGAAAGTATCCCAAGAATGGATGGACAGGCACCACATGTACTCACCAGCCAATTGGTATTAGCTGATCAACACCTAAGTGGACACATAGGAACATCATTTATCAGGTGTCAGGCAGACAGGAGAGGGGAGGAGAGGATGGGTATATACATACATAATGAGTGCGATGTGCACCATCTGGGGGATGGTCAGGCTTGAGGCTCTGACTGGAGGGGGGAGGGGGGCAAGGGCAATGTACGTAACCTTAACATTTATACCCCCATAATATGCTGAAATAAAAAATAAGTAAATAAATAAAATAAAATTCTAAACAAACAAAAAAAAAAGACAGTCCGACTTTTAAAATGGGGAAAATACTATACCATAAAGGAAATTAAAAGCATATTAAAAGGTATTCAGCATCTTTAGTCATCAGGAAAATGCAAATTAAAGCCACAATGATAATATTATTTCACACTCACTAGAACAGCTAAAATTTAAAAGACTGACAACACCAAATGTTGGTGAGGATGTGGAGCCACTGAAATTCCCATAACATTGCTGCTGGGATTTTAAAATGGTACAACTACTTTGAAAAACTGCTTGATAATTTTTAATTAAGTTAAACATATGACTATAAGTAAGCATTTCTGCTCCTCACTATTTACTCAAAAAATATGAAACTATATGTCTATACAAATACTTGTACAAAATGTTTATAGCAACTTTATCCATAGTAGCCAAAAACTGGAAAGAACTCAAGTGTCCAGGACAAAATGAAAGAGACAAACTATGGATAAAAACAATAAGACAAATTTCAAAAATATATGCATATGAAAGAAGCAGACACAATACATATTAGTTTATTTTATTATTACATAAACTTCATATATAATCCACACTAGTCAATAGTGATGTTATAAAAATCAGAACAATGGATACTTATAGGGGTGATATGTGCAGAGAACTGGTGGAGATTGAAAGGTTCTGTATTTGAACTGAGATGCTATTTACATAGATATACATTTGTCAAATTCATAGAATTTGCATATTTCAAGGTAGGTAAATTTATCTCAATAAAGTATGTAAAATATAAAATATTCTAGCTCACTAGTTAAAAGTCATTGCTGAAATGACATTATAAGGTGTCAGTTGGTAATATATGAGTTTCCAAAGATGGAATATTGTTGAGGAATTTTGTGATATTTGAAAGCCTAAGTAGGGCTTCTTATTTGGTGGCTGGACATAGCATAATCTTGACCAATGTTTGAAAATAAAATGTTGCACCCTTACTTATTTTATTATGGACATAATTATGTGAGTACTAAAGGACAATCCACCTTTGCCCAAATTATATTACCAGGTTACCTGGGATTAGAGGTCTAGAATTCAAGGTGTTGGATTAGCATGAAGTATGGGAAAGAAAGTAAAGAAATCATTAAATATATGGTCTGTATGCATTGTATTTTCTGATAAGTAAGTCTGAGTTTTCTAGGAAATACAAGGCATATTTCAATTTTCTGAGTTTTATGTGTTTATGGATAATATCCATTTTTCTTACCATTTCAATTAAGTAAAATGGAAATATATACTTGAATTAGTTTCACAATAGAAATATTGAAGCAAAGGGAAAATAAACTCATAACTACTTGGTACCAGTGTGATTAGTCTAAAGGGTAACTTTTTTTTTAATAGAGATGGAGTCTCACTATGTTGCCCAGGATGGTCTCAAACTCCTGGGCTCAAGCAATCCTCCTATCTGGACCCCACAAAGTACTAGGATTACAAGTGTGAGCCAGCATGCACAGCCTAAAGAGGAACATTTTTAACAATTGCCTGGTCATTGTGATTGTTTAAAATCAGATAACTAAAAAAAGATTTGTTTTTAATTAATTTACCAGTTTTCAGAATAAATGTCACAATTATCTCTTCCAATGCTAAATGATCAGGTAATGGAATTAAAACCAATCAACTCGTCTGAAGTATTTCTTCCAGCAAATGATAGTTCCTTTCAAATACAGAGGAAAAAATAAAAGTGAGTTAACTATAAAAACACAGGTTAGTATTGGTAGTAATTTTCTAAAAGAATGAATAATATATCTGAATTTTTCCTTATTTCTAGGTAATTAAAAGAGTATATTCAATTTATTGTTGGAATATGTCACTCTCTCCTACAAAACCAACATACAAAAGCTTTTCTTACTTGCAGACTTGAGAACTTTTTTTCATCTTTTAAAAATATAGTTCCGGCCAGGCCCGGTGGCTGACGCCTATAATCCTAGCACTCTGGGAGGCCGAGGCGGGAGGATAGCTCAGGTCAGAAGTTCGAAACCAGCCAGAGCAAGAGCGAGACCCTGTCTCTACTAAAAATAGAAAGAAATTAATTGGACAACTACAAAACAAATATATAGAAAAAATTAGCCAGGCATGGTGGCACATGCCTGTAGTCCCAGCTACTCGGGAGGCTGAGGCAGGAGGATCGCTTGAGCCCAGGAGTTTGAGGTTGCTGTGAGCTAGGCTGACACCATGGCACTGTAGCCTAGGCAACAG
>CAUYRT010065837.1:0-103671 GCA_963574885.1 Lepilemur ruficaudatus
CCAATTAATTTCCTTCTATTTTTAGTAGAGACGGGGTCTTGCTCTTGCTCAGGCTGGTTTCGAACTCCTGACCCTGAGCAATCCACCCGCCTCGGCCTCCCAGAGTGCTAGGATTACAGGCATGAGCCACCGCGCCCGGCCATAAATTGTGTTTTAAGAAGTTACTTTAGTGGTTGCAGTTAGAAATTTTCAAGTAAGGTGTTGGAAAGAAGAGGGATGGGTTTTCAGCCATACTGGGAGGTTGTAGCGGGAGGGCTCAGAGATTAATGGGACAGGAGATGTGGGAGAGGAAGAAGGAACCAAGGATGACTCTCCAGTTTCTGTATTGAGAAGACAAGAGGAGGGTGGGCATTAACCAGTATAGGGAAAGCAGGAGGCCAGTGAGGGGAGACAGATATTGAGATAATTTTCTAGTTAAAAGTGTCTACAGGTTCTCCAGTTGTGCATAGTCAGCTGTAATTTGGATATAGGAAACTGGCTCTAAATAGATGGGTCTGAGCAGAAGCTAAAATTTAGGAGTCTTGGATACATGAATAGAGTAAGGTTCAAGGAGGCTAGGATTGAGACCAGCATCACCGAGCCTTGTTCTCCAACCTTAATTCAACTTTATACTCTCATCCTCATCAAAAAGTTCAAATCATTGGCAAGAAAAATAATTTTCCCATTCTCTCTACCACTGCATTTCCTTTTTTCTTAAAAGTGGTAAAATAAACAGAAGGTCAGTATAAGGAAAACTTCTAATGTGTACTTTTAAACATTTTTATTTAAGTGCTTTAATATGAACCTTCAGGGTAAGGATGTGTACATCATCATAGTGTTTGAATAAGACATGTTTTGGCCACTCTGCAGATACAGTACGGACCGCCACCCAAAATTTGGTTTGGATGTCAAGACTGATGACACCACACACACACACATACACACACACACCCCCAAGACGATATGAAAATGTTTATTGCTCACATAATGAGATTATTCTGGTGAGAGAGCAGGGTAAGCCTCCCAAGCTGGTCAGAAAATGGCTTGAGAGAACAGGGAAAGGGGATTAACCTTGGGGTTTTTATGGGGGTTAGTGGGTGGGGAAGGGGTGAGTGTTCCTGCGTGTGGTTTGAACTTCTCACTGGTTCCAAAGAAGCTTTGGACGATGGGCTTTCTCATCAGCTTACCCAGACATGGAGCAGGAAGGAAG
This sequence comes from Lepilemur ruficaudatus, assembly GCA_963574885.1. NCBI lineage: Eukaryota > Metazoa > Chordata > Mammalia > Primates > Lepilemuridae > Lepilemur > Lepilemur ruficaudatus. Next base: position 1,190 of record CAUYRT010065837.1, read on the forward strand.
GAGGGTGGGGAGGGTAAAGCTTAGGAGCTGTCAGCAGTTGAGCATCTAGAAATGAAGTCAGATTTTTAATTACAACATGGGTACCACTGAATAATGCAAAATGCCATCCCATTTGTACCTGAGCCCTTCCTTGACTTAACTGATACTATGCTTTGTAGAGAGGAGCAGGAGTCCAGGACGGTGCTGTCGTTTGTTGTCTGTCCAGGGGAAGAAGGCTGTGGCACCTTGTTGACCTTGCACGTTGCCATATAGGATAGGCAAAGCCTTGAACTGCAGCTTTTCTGAGTCCTGGCAGTACAAACTATGATCCTCTTGGAACACGAGAGGATGGGAGACCTCCAAGGATCTGCTAGGAGGTCATCTTCTACTCATTTGCCTTTTTCCCCAGGAGGTGTTCATGAGGCAGTTTCTGATCACCTCCAGGGTTCTAATGAAATATGGGGCTTTTCATCCCACCCCACCCCCATACTAGAGCTGCAAAATATAAAAGTGCTTAGCTGTAGTCTAGTACTGGCTCTCCAACCACAGACTATGCCACAGCTTGCATTGCAGATATCCGGCCCCTTTGTGTTGGCGTTGTCCTCTTTGGCAAGTGGTGATAAGGGTCAGTGGGAGCTGGCGCTTTTGGCTTATTCTTCTTTTCTCTGTCCATGTAAGTAATGAACTTGCCAAATCTAAAAATGCCTGGTTTTGTCTTTACCACTGAACCCTGGCCTTGGCCTTGTCTTATACATGTGGCTTGGACAGAACTCAATTTTTCTATTTCTTTATATTTATGACCTTGGTATTTTCCTGTAATGAGTATTTATCTTCCTCACTCTCACAAATTTGTTGGCTCTTCCATTTCAGATCTTTCCTCTAGTGTAAAGTTGCATTCTTATATACCTGTTTAAGAAAGATTAGAATCAGAAAATAATGCAGATAGCAGTCAAAACTGTAAGGGATTGAGGAATAAATCTAAGAAAATATGTAATACTATTATGGAGAACTTTTTAAACTTTATTAAAAGAAGACCTAAATAAATGGAGAAATCAAATTCTGCTAGTTAATCTATAAATTCAGTGTAATCTGAATTAAAATCCCTTGAGAAGCCAGACTAAATAACTTTTTACTTATATGGAAGAGTAGAGGACCAGGTTTTTATGCTTTTCGTAAGTCTTTTGCAGATATTTCATTCTCAGAACCCAAACTATGGATAAGACATAGTATTTGAATAACTTGGCATATAAATGCAGAGAGTGAGTTGGTCACCAAGGCTAGGCTAGAATTTATATCCTAGATGAGAAATTAAAGTATAAAGTACTTTGAAATCATGGTGGTGAGAACATTATTTTTTCTTTAAGGGGGCTTTATAGGAATTTTATTAAAACTTAAATTACCTGTGGTGCTTTTGAGGACTATTTAAAGCCCTAAAATCAATTTGTGGTTTGGGAACTAAAATGTATTACCTATAATTTGATTTGCCTATTAAATTAACATGTTTGATTGATTAAAAATGAGATTTTCCTGCCAGACAATAATTGCAGCTCTACCCATTGACTTTTTAAATGCTTCTGCTTTGTTGTGTTTAGAAATACAACTGCTAAACTTTAAGGAGCCTTCTATTTTTCAAATGTTTTAAATAAGCTAAAACTTGAAAGGAATTACCATCACATTATAGTAAACAGATCATTATTCTGTTTTGGATGTAATACCCTCTGTGTCAAACAGATATAAAAAGTGCTCAGGTTCAGAGCTATATCACCACCATCCAAAAAAAAAAAAAAAATGACATGAAGGTGGGGGAGAGAAAGAAAATCTAAATGTTGCATATACAGCTGTGGCCACAGGAACTTTTAACACATTCAGTCTTTGAATTCTGTCTAGAAATTTGTTCTCTGTGCTTTGTTTCTGTCATGCTTATTGAGACAGACATCACTGTCCTTCACTTAACCATTTGCTCATTCTTCATTCAGCCGCATTTCTTGAATGAAGAAAGTATCTTGAATGATTACTTCATGTGGCAGACATTTTTCTAGGTTATGGGGTTGGATCAGTGATACATAGACATTACCCCTGATCTCATGGAGTTCATATTCAATAAAAGAGGGACAGATGATGAACAATAAATGCTTCTGTAGGCAACCATTTATCATTGAAGAAAAGAAAAGATCTGGAGGTGCTTCATGGAAGGCCTCTTTGAGAGGTGAAATTTCAGCTGAAACTTGAATGCCAGTAGAGACTGGCCACATGCAGATCAGAGCAAAGAGCATTTTCGGCATGGGAATGGCATGGGATGGAAATGGGCTTTGCAGGTTTGTGTGTGATAGAGAAAAGGCTGTACTGTAGTGAGGGGAGAGCGGAGCAGGATGAGCTTAGAGAGGAAATAAGGGGCCTGATGCCACTAATACTTTTTTTATTTCAATGGGAGTGTTTTCAAATGCATGTGTTTGGAAGGCTGCAGAAGAGACAGGAGTTATCTGCAGCGTCCTTCCTCCAAATGTCTCCTTGCAAGTGAGATGTGTTTGGCAAGGCCTAAACCTGCTGTTTTAGGTCCACGTTTGGGCCTGCTCTGAACATTTGCTATAGCCCTGTTCCTGCACAAAGTCCAAGGGTGCTGCTTGTTGGGTATTATCGTTATATTTCTTAGCAGGATAAATAAGCCAACCTCAAAATTCTTCCCACTGAAGAAATTGTAATTGCTTCTGAGCTCTATCTAGAGTTTTGCACTCCTATTCTCAGTCAAGGTTATTCCTTGTGACTTACAACATTCTGTGGTTATCTTGTTAATTCCTTGGAGTCTGTTGTTTGTTTCTTCTTCTGCCTTAGAATGTGAGCACCATCAGGGCAGAAACCCACCCAGTCCATCTCATAGACTGTTCTATCCCCAGCGGCTTGTATGGTACCTGGCATATAGAAGATGTTCAATGAATATTTGAATGAGGGAGGAGAATGTGTCCATCCATATATATAAGTACAAGTATGCACAGTTTTTTTTTTTGTAATTATTAATAGTATCCAGTTCTTTTCATATAAAATGCCCTCCCGTTGAGCCCTTTCCATGGCTGGCTCTTGTTGGCATTTACGTCTCAACTGAGATGTCCCATTTTGATAAAGGTGTTCTCTGACTGCTGATTAAAGAATTTACCACCTACCTGTAAGCCTTTGCCCTAGTTACTTAAAGAAAATCATAACAACTTATTTGATAGTAGTTTTCACAGTCTGAAACATTTATTTATTCCATGAGTGTAAGCTTCTTAAGGGCAGGTACTCTGCCTGTATCCTATAAGTTTCCATCCCAGGTCCCTAGCATGGTGCCAGGGTCTTAGTAGATGTTCAATAAATATTTGTTGAGTGAATGGATTTGACTTCAGAGTTCCAGGGCATTATTTGGTAAAATCCAAATTCTATAGTCAAAGCATCAGTACAGAGTGTCTAGTAAACTGTCAAAATAGCAAATATTTTTTTCAGGGAAAATTAAACATTAATCTTGAACTTGAAGGGCACATGCCACGAAGAGCAAGAATCAGCATTTTTAAATCTTTAGACTTATTCTCTTTTCTCATTGTTAATCTCTGTGGGAATAAGTGGATGCTAGTTGAAGACTCCTCCCTAGATAGGAGGGCGGGGATGAAAGCACAGAAAGCACAGTTTTTTCAATTGGGAGTTAACCAGGTATAAAATGTTAACAGTAATCTCCTGGTAATGGGACTAGGAGTAATCTTTATTATTAATGCATAAAGCTGCAAAAGTTTTTGCAATCTGTATGCATTAACTTTTTTTCTAATTATGAAAATATTGTAAAAACAAAAATGATACTAAAAATATTAAGGAGCATTAGATATAGCACTTTTAAAACTGAAATTAAGCCTATGGATAATTTAACTAAAAGTCTTACATTTTATAGCTGAGGCACCAATTGAAGAATTTTTTTCCAGTTCACAGAGCTAACTGGGGGCATTGCTAGGGCTGGAACCCACACCACTGAATTCTCAAGCAAAAGCTTTTTTCAATATCATGCAGATGCCAGGCTCTGTTGCCAGGTAGTGAACCAGCTGGGGGTAGCTCTGCTTTTACACAAGCTCCCCAGGTGGTTCAAATGCACACCAGAGCCCAGCATTGCATCAGAGGGTGCTGCCTTTTAGACCTTGAACCATGCCAATACCCAAATGCACTAATTTTGATTGAACAGATATCTGAATCCATCCTTTAATTATGAAAATAGCAGTGGTTTGTAGGTTAAGATTAGTCCTGCTTTTGCATTTGAAAGTTGTACTATATTGTTTGCTAGAGTATGTGATTGATAGTGATATGCCACAGTACTTTTATATAAAAATCTTAAATAGTATTTTTTCATGAAGAAATGCTGGCTAGCACTAAGCTATAAATGTCTTTTTTTTTTTTTTTTTTTGAGACAGAGTCTTGCTCTGTTGTCCGGGCTAGAGTGCCATGGAGTCAGCCTAGCTCACAGCAATCTTAAACTCCTGGACTCAAACAATCCTCTTGCCTCAGCCTCCCCAGTAGCTGAGACTACAGGCATGTGCTACCCTGCCCGGGTAATTTTTTCTATATATTTTTAGTTGTCCAGCTAATTTCTTTCTATTTTTAGTAGAGACGGGGGTCTCGCTCTTGCTCAGGCTGGACTCGAACTCCTGAGCTCAAACGATCCACCCGCCTCGGCCTCCCAGAATGCTAGGATTACAGTTGTGAGCCATGGCGCCCGGCCTAAATGTCTTATTTATGCCATAAAAATTGTCATTCAGCAGGAAGAAAGGAATGTGCTTTTCTATTTTTTTTATTTTCCCTTTTCATAATTAACTAATCAGAACTAATAATCTTTTAGAGCTCCAAAATATCTTACTTGACCCACCTTTCCCAAGAATTATCAGAGGGAGTGAATAGCTAACATTTATTGTGTGGGGCATTGGGTTGTGTTACACATGTATCGATATGTTTACTCTTTGTAGGGATCTTATGAAATAGGTCAGTGTTTTTCAAACTTTTCTTTTGTCTGCAACCCATGCTAATACATTTTACATCGTGATCCAGTAACAAGTCTCTATATATAATGAACAAAAGTTTCATGGATTGATATTTACAGTGCAATATACTTTAAATTTCTTTTTTTTTTTTAAGTTATGGTTTTGATTAGCTAAACAATTCAAAATTCACTAGCAAATTGCAACTCTCATGAAAAATACTTAGGTTTGATACTTTACTGTCTCCATTTTACAGATGAGAAAGCTGACAGGTTAAGTAAACTGCCCACATGTCACAGCTACTAAGTGGCAGAATTAGGATTTGAACAAGGAGCCTGGGCTTTAACTCAGTTTGCTAAACTGAATTATACAAGACACATAATTTGCAGAATAAATTGGACCTCAGGGTCATATATGTCTTGTTTCCATTGTAGGGGCAGAAAGGGTGTGATCCCTTTTCTCCTTATAAGGATCATGGCTGATACTCCTATAACAAAATACGGGTTAACAAGAGAAAAGCGTAACAGATTCATTTAATCAAAGTTTTACGTGACACTGGAGCCTTCCGAAATGATTACCCAAAGACCCAAGGCGAATCTGTCTATTTTTATGCTTAGATTCGATGAAGAGTAGGAACCATGTAGAAATGTGCTTGGACAAAAAGGAAATGGTCTAATGCTAATAGACTGTGGGGTAAACCCAGCTAGGTCTGTCTGGCCTGATTCTTCTTGGCCTCTCTATGTAGCATTCCTTACTTCCACATACAGGGCAGGACCCCTTCTGGAATGAGGGTCCTTTATGATCTACTTTCAGACAAGGTATGTCAGAGAATTTCTTTATAGCCAGCTCTTACACAGAAAGTTGGGGTAAGTTTAAAGTAATATTTCTAGGTTTTATGGCTGGCTTTTGGGGAGAGGGGTTCCACTCTCTATGGCCTGCCTTGGGGAAAAGGAATTTTAGTTTCTATGACCTTGGGGTACAAAGGAGGGCAGGAGAAAGAGTTAGAGAGACTTTGCTTCTGAGGTTTTTCCAAGGTCCTTTACTTTAAAGGACTCTTACTCAGCATGCCAAAACACCATACTTTGGGGTATTGTTTTCTGAGCCTCAACACTGTGATAGGAAAAAAATTGTTTGGCAAACAAGTCCCAATCTCAACCCTGTTCTCCCCATACCAGGAAGAAGGTGATTTGCTCAGCATAAGACAAGGAGAGAGGCAGGGACCCTAAAGATCTGGGAAGGGTCTTCTGGACCATATGGGGACTTTGGATATCCTGCCACAGCCTCCCAAAGTGCTCGATTACAGGAGTGAGCCACTGCACCCAGCCTGGGATTTTTTTTTTATTAAGTAACTTTGTGTGAATTTAAGGAAAAGCTCTCTTCCAACTCCAAAATGCTCAGTAAAATTACCCTCTCATTGATATTTGAAATGTGTATTTGGTTTTGGTGACTTACTGGAGCCACATCAGAACAGAGGCAGCTTCTAGGGCCAGCCACATCTGGGCAACACCTTAGTAAAAAAAAGTGCTACATATTCAGTATATATTTGCCAGGTGCCTTCTGTGTTCAGGGCACTGCCTGGGGCACAAGAGATACAAAGATGATTAAGACTCACCAAACAAATTTTCTGTAACTATTGACTAGGTTCCAAGAAAAGCATCCCATAGACCTCTACTGCGGAAAAGAAGCTCACGTTATCATGGTCATTGACGTTCTTATAGACTTGAAGCTCCATGAGGGCGGATTCTGTCTTGTCCTCCCCTGTATCTCAGTTGCCTAGCATGGCACCTGGCACTCTCCAGCATCCGTTTTTTTATTATTGACAAATAGCCAAATAACTCCTGTAGTATTTGAGAGGTTAGGTCAGGGAGTTAAGTTATTTACATCTGCCTGCAAAAGTGTAAATAAAAATGTAATAGTTCATATGAAGAAACTGCTTTATCAAGTGATATCCATGAGCATCGTATACTGTGTTTATTGAAATCAGTTTCCTTTACCCTGTGATTTGCATCTGAAAATGTTGACCAGCCATCTGCAGCACCCCATTTTCTTTTCCACTGGACAGCGTAACATTTCAGTGCCTAATTCCTTAGCCCTAGGGAAGTGAAAGCAGGACAAGTCTGTCTTCTCCTTTCATTCTTCCAAACCAGTAGGTGTTCTTCAAGCAGCCATGACTTGAAAGAAACCCTCTGCCTACCCTGAGAGAGACCAGTCCCTCCTCCCCTATTAGAAAAGTGTGGGCTGGCTCAGTCAGCTCATACTTCCCGAGAGCCCAAGTGTAGACATCCAATATTATGTAGCGGGAGACAGAGAGGCTCAGAGGCAAATAGGTAATCCAAGCAGAAAGTATATATATTTAAGACTAGAGGTTGCTTTTTCATAGGTAAGAGAGTAGCAAAGGGGCTGGAGAGAAGGAGGATATGTATTGTATATTTAGAGATGGGATTTGGGAAGGAGGAAGAAATACTCATTTGCCTAAATTTCACCTCAAAATATAGAGTGAAATAGTAGTCAAGAGGGGGAAATATGTATAAGTAAGCATTGTACATGGCATTCGTTACCAGGTAGCAATATGAACAGTTATATGTGGACCATTTTATCAGAAATCTGCAATTTATACTTTAATTGGAATAATAACTATTTTGCATTTGTAATGTGGGGCCTGATAATTTATGCACTTGCTATATCTGTAATCCTTATTTACTTTAATTTGTTTAGCTTTTTAAATGGTGTTTTCTTTGCTATACAGAAAACTTAGTAAGGAAGAAGTTATAGTCTCCCCCTGCTGGATAAGACTGGTAGACTGTGAAAATTTAGGTTACTTCACATACATATTTTTTCCAATCTTTTTATTATGTTAAAATATACATAACATAAAATTTATCATCCTAACCATTATTAAGTGTACATTTCAGAGGTATTAAATATATTCATAATGTTGTACATTATGTAGCTACATAAGGACTCATTTGCCTCAACTTTCAAATTCCAAATTCTCCTCCCCACAGCCTCGCTAAGCAGTCTTCTGATTACGCCTTTCCCATCTCCAAGCTCCTCTACATCCTCTTCCAGCAGTTACCAGCGCCGCTGGCTTCGAAGTCAGACAACAAGTCTGGAAAATGGCATCTTTCCAAGGAGGTGAGTTGCAAGTTTCCTCTTACTGAGAAAAGTACTAGTGTAGGCAGCTTGGTGACATTCTCAGGGCAGCTGTACTTGTCTGATGTCAATGGAAAAAGAGCTGAAACTTTTTGATTAGTTTCAGCTTAGCCTGAAAGTTTACAGGTTAGAAGTTTTAAAGAAAGAATAAATAAAAGCTTTAAAAGAAATTTTCTCATTTGGAAGACACTGGGAAATATCTGGGTAGTTGTGTTATATATGAGCTAGATTTGGTGTTAATTTAAAATGAATGTGCTCTCTTTAAATTGGATCCCTTTGAGATGTAGCTTTTGTAAGTAATGAAGGGGGATATAAATCTCTTCCTTGGCTACAGTGATACCAATGTGGTATTTGAAATATATGAAATCAAGGGTTTGTAACATATTCTTTTTGTAAAACTTCTTAAACTGAACAGACATGAATATGATTATACAGACAGCATCTAGGTATTTTCTGTTTTCATTTCAGTTGGTTTTTGGATCTAAAATTTAGTTGTGTGCAAAATGTACATTTGATGTTACATCAGTAGCGTCCAACCTCTTCTTCCTACAGCGTGAAAACTTAAAGAGGAGTTTTTATGTGTACCTATAAAAATTCACATGTCAATTAATTGACTTAGTAAATTGACTAGTAATTACCACATGTCATGATCTGTGAAGGTATAAACATCTTCATCTATGTGGCTACACTTACATACTTTACAGACTATAGTGGGGAAGATGGTATACCCATAAATAATGGTATAAGGCTGTTATATGATAAATGCCATGGGAGACATAAGTGCTGTGGGATTCCTAGGAGGTTGAAAACAGGGATGGTCATGGGGGAATTGGGAGCCCTTCATGGAAGAGACAGTACACGCTGAGAAACAAGGGGTCGGGGCATGCGTGGAGCACATGTCGGGCTGCTTGCCTCTTCCCCTGTTCTTCTCACAATCCTTAGGAGCTGGACAGAAAGAAAAAAACTATAGTTGCGTCACTCGCTGAGGAGCTGCTTTGTGGTTGGGAGATTTCCAGTAGAATGACGAAGGGTTGGAATTTGGTATGAAGACAAGCCCTAGCTCAGCCACTCACTAGATGAATGGTGGAGCAAGTTAATGGTGGAGCACTGGGTTCTAAGTGTTGCCTCCTCGTCTGCAGTGTGATAATAATGCTGGTACAGCCTCAAAGTGTGGTTGGGCAGGTTAAATGAGTTGCAGCAAGTTCAGCATTTAGCTAGGACACAGGATATGGTAAATAAAATACTGGTCAGTATGAATTAGCTACTGGTATGGTTGCTATCGTTATCATCAGCATCACTGCCAACTGTCAGGAAAAGGCGCGGCCACCATCCTCGCCATTCTCACAGCGTCTGTGATTGGAAGAGTTTTGTCTTGGAAACCTTCCCCTTCAGACATCTTCTCTTTACTGAAAATGCTTTCACATCCCTTCAGGTTTAAATCCAAAGTTGAATTGTGTTCCTCAACTCACTCCTCCAAAATTCTTCAATATTCTTAATTTGAATTGAGACCTGGCATTGGGAACTAATGACTCTCTAGTGAACTTATACCTAAAATAAGTATCTGACGTTCAGAAAGCCTGTGAATACAGTCAGGGTTGGCTACGTGATTTGTGGGACCAGTACAAAATGAACCTATTTGAACCTCTTGCCTAAAAAGCAAGAAAAGTACTATAAAAGACACTAAAAGGTAGTTTTTTTTTTAAAGAATATTTTACTTTTAAGATGTAATAGAGGTAATAGTGGTAGATGAATAATAACATAAACATATAAATTCCCAAAGTAATATTTTTTGCGTCATAATTTTTTATAACACAATAAATAATATTTAATGTGATATCTTGGGTCATCATAAGATTTTTCTGGCTCACTTTTCTACAAGTTTACTTGTTAGGTCATTAAGTTATAGTTTTAGCAACTCGGCTTTCAGTCAACATAACTGAAAGTGATATTGGTCACTCCTGGCAAATGTAAGGTGGCAGATAATTTTTTGGTAGTTTTTTACCTGGAGAAGGATCTTTCTGCTGATGTGATGTTATGTAGCTTTATGGGCTATGACAACATTGGGATAAATTTCAGATAAACTTTCCAAATGTAAATTTTAGCACATCTAGATCAGATGATTCTTGTGGAACAATTTTTTAAAGATTTAGTTCTTCACACAGTTCCATTTTGTGAAAGTCTGAATTTAATTTTAGGTGTAAATTTATACAAGGTTATTTTAATGTTTCTTCTGACATTTCCTGCAACTTGTGGAGATCTTATAAGAAATTAAAAATGTCCTTATGAATTGTATATCATTCAAAATGCCTGTTTATGCATTCTATCACTGTGTCCTCAATTATGAGGAAAAATTAATTTTTAAATGATCTTCATTGAAATTTGTTCATGTGAAGCTTCATGTGTAAACAGTGGGGTTTTTTCATCCAGTATGATGATCTTTACATTAAATTTCTATTTCTATGCCTGTGAGTATTTGCTTTGCAGTATTGCAGCAGTTTTCAAAACCAGAGATTACAAACTCTCTGGGGAATTCTAAGAACTCCTGATATGTTTTATTGCAATGTCTCTGTGTAGGCTTTTACTTTGTGATAATTTACTGTCCTGGGGCTCAGGTCAGAGAGTTAAATATTTGTGCAGACTCCATGGGGACAGGCTCCAGTGATGGATGGGCAAGCTGGCCTCTCACCATGGTTCCTGGAGCTGCCAGAGTCCCTCCTCTCTCCTCTCCCCCATCTCTTGTGACTGTGGCTGCTTCTACTTCTGCTTTCGCCACTGTCACAGTCATCAGTCTGGGTCCAGGTCCCTGGCCTGTCTCAGACATGTGGGTGTGTGCCTGACCGCCAGGCTAGTTGCTCAGTGTCTGGGTAGCATGCCCTTGATTCTGAGCCTATCCACGTACAAACTGCTGCCCAGTGTCCTCATTGCTTACGTGCATGTGTAGGGTGAGAAAGGGTATGATAACTTTCCTCCCCATCATAAGGGTCATGGCTGACATTCCTATAACAAAGTAGAGATTAACAAGAGAAAAGCATAACAAATTTATTTAATCAAAGTTTTGCATAACACAAGAGCTTTCAGAAATAAAGACCTAGAGAAAACTGTCTATTTTTATGCTTAGGTTTGAAGAAGAATGGACAGCCATGTGGAAATGTGGTTGGACAAAAGGGTATGATCTAATAGTAATAGACCTAAGCAGAAAAAACCAGCAAGGCCTGTCTGTTCAGAATTCTTCTTGACCTCTCCGTATAGCATTCCTTCCTCCCAGGTTTAGGGCAGGCCCCCTTATGGAATGAGGGTCTTGTGATTTACTTTCAGACAAGGTATGTCAGAGAATTTCTTTTTGGCCAGCTCTTACACAGAAAGGCAGGAGAAAGTTAGGACAGTATTTTTAGACTTTATGGCTGGCATGGAGGAAAAGGGGTTCCAGTTTCTGTGACCTACCTTTGGGAAGAGGAATTCCAGTTTCTGTGGCCTGCCTTAAGGGAGAGAGGGGAACAGGAGAAAGAAAGGCAGGAGAGGGTCAGAAAAGTCTTGCTCCTGAGCCCCAACACATGGTTCATTATCCCATGAGACTTTACTTACAGTACACAAGTTCAAAGATAAAATTATGAAGACTCAACAGAAATCACAGAACATGAAATGAAGCCTGGGGCCCTTCTGAGAGCAGGGCCCTGTGTGAGCAGAGTTGGCAGCTCATGCAGCCAGCCCTTAATAGAGACCTGCTGAACACTGAGAGTGTAAGTGCAGCAGACGTTTTGAATTGATCACTGTGCCCATGAAGATCCTTTCACTTAAAGGATATTGCAGTTTGATCTCTCCCTTTTGGTAGGTGTAGGGTCGGAAAAATTAGTTTCTTATACTAGAGACAAGAGGACAGCGAGTACCAAAAATTATGATTGCTTCTGGCTTTGAGAGAAAATACACAGTGATTAAAAACATCCTTCCTAAGACAGTTAACGGTAGTCAGGGATGATATTCACAATTCTTATCAGTTGGCTGTGGCAGGCATAAGCTTTGATTCCCTGGTGGGGCTTGGGCATCTAACAGCTGGTACAGTAGTACTGTCTATAGGGAAAGAGAAGCCCCAGGGATTCCATCACTTAGTGAGGCTATTGAAACCCTAAAGAAGCAGGCTATAATGTCCCAGGAAAGCCTTTTGATTTGAATTATGCTGATGGGATGTTCTTTGACCTTCGAAGATGTCAAATTTCATATGGTCCAATGTAATACATAGATTAGCGTTACGTTCAAAGCTGACATAATCAACAGTTAGACTAAGCCGTCCTGATATCAATTATATATTATTGAGATGTACTCATAGTTTGGACTTCAGTTGTTTGTGATCTTGAAGTACTTATAATGTACATAAATGCTTGTTCATAAATATCAACAAAATTCTATTTGATGTCTCTATAAAGGAAAATAATTGTTTGCATAGCTGCAGTCTTTCCCTGACTCCAAGGCCTGTCAGCTGATGCAGTTGCGTCCAGCTCCTTCCCCTCAGTGCTCCAGCTGGTGCACTGCATTGGATAGCATAAGTGCCAGCGGACAGATTAGGCATGGGGTCAGAGTCTCTGGTCATTTCCAGTGTCCCAGACGTGAGCCTGGACTTGATAGCCTAGTTTCTAAGCCCAGCACTGTTACCAAGAAGCTTTCTGTTTTCGAGGCAAGTTGAATATGCACTCTGCCTCGGTCTCCACATTTGCAAAACAGCCTGTGTACCTTCCCTGATGACTTGGGGGTAAAGATACGATGAAGTATTTCAGTGTACACTTAAATTTTTGGATACATTCTCAAACACCCTTTTATTGTAGAAGAATTTTTAAAATATAGTTACCGCATCACATGACCTGATCTATTCCAGATTCCGTGGTTCATCCAAGTCTATAGAATGAAGTGCGTTTGCTTTAGAATTCAGTAGAGGGATATAGTGAAGCAAGTAAGAATTATCCACTCAATTATAGCTGTGGAAATTTTTCAGAAAATCAGCAGGTGGCACTCTCTGCTATGTTAAAACTGATGAAAGATTTGGCTATTGTTTATAGGGTGGAGATGAAGATGGTGAGTAAAGCTGCAATAGGATTCAGTGTTTATTACAGTTTGGTTATTAAAGATCAAGTTGGCCTGAAGATGAATGGACCGATACGGTCATCTTACTTCTAGAAAAGAAGGGAAATAGGAGATGCCAGACAAAGAGGAAAGGATTACAAGTTTTACAATACAGAAAAATTTCCTATGCAGAAAAGAATAAACTAGTGCAGGAAAGCAAGGTTTTAGTACAGGTATTTTAGAAAAGAAGAGGGAGCATTGTGTGAGATTGTGTGAAGTTCTGAGAAAGCATCAAGAATTTTTTCTGATGATTAGGATCTAGGGATTTCTCAGAGAGAGCAGTTAATGCATTTACGATAGCACCACATGCTGCCAGTGACATGTCTGGAGTGAAAACCTTTTACTGATTTATCAGCCATGTCTACATCTCCGGGATCTTGCTTGAAGTTAAGGGAAATGGTAACATATAACTGCGATGCCTGTCTCCTTTTCTTTAAAAATAAAACAGCTTTCTTGACCATAAAACTTTTGATGTGTATATGTTTAACAAAACCTGGATATATTTGAAATCACAGGAACATTATAGACTGTGAGTAGAGTATTAAATGAGAAGTTTAGGACCAAGGGCAGAAGGCTAACTGCCTCGAATTCTGGCCAGCATAAGTAATTATTATATTATAATTTGCATTACCGAAAATGGAAGAAGCAATTCCTTCCCATGTTTGGCAGAGATACGAAGCTAAGTGGTGGAGTCAATGAGAAAGAGAAAATGTGTTGCATACCTACTGTGTGGCAGGCTAGATGCTTTCATTTGCAATATGTTATGTCCTTTGCTTTGGTGTCTTTGTAGAAAAAGAACAAATTACTTATTTTATTTTCACTCTTGCTCTTGGTAGCTATGGGGTAGCTATACTGGCTTTTCACAGTAGTTGAGTAAGAGACATGGTTAGGCCATATTTGTGAGGCTTACTCCTTAAGACAAATTGAATATATATTTAGAATTTATTGGCTTCATGGCTCTTATAAAAGCAGAATCTCTCAAAAAACTCATAAGTGTTTTGGGAATTTGACTGTAACAGAAGAAAGGCTAGTCTTTCTGCTTGGGGGATTTCCCGGAGAGCTTGGTCAATCACATGGCTTAATCTGAGCCTTTAGAGGAGTAACTTCATCTAGTGGTTTTAATAGCCTTGGGAAACAAGCCTGGAAGTACCAGTAAATATTCAAATACAATGCCTTTGTTAAACAGAATACCACGTAGAATCATTCCTCTTCTAACTCTCTTTTATTGGTATCTATCAACCAAGACAAAGGACCTATATTTTGAGCAAACAGATATTTCACACTCCTTCCTAAATACCGTCAATCTGATATAAAAATGATCCGGGGAAAAGGACAAGAGCCTCATAAGGGGACATTTAAATTACTTTTCATTTTCATTTGAATTTCTTTTCACGTTAGGATAATACTGTGTGGCAAGCTGTTCTTCTCATTTTTCATGACAGGGAATTACAGAGGAGAATGAGCCAGAGGTAGACACACTCCTACTTAAGACTGAGTGTTCCAAATCAGCTTTCTGAATGCCGTCCCCAGGCATCACAGTTTGTCTTCAGTGTGTCTCACTGATGCATGGCAACTTTTCAAACTTCTTTTTCCTCCAGGTCAACTGATGAGACATTCAGCTTGGCTGAAGAAACCTGTAGTTCTAATCCAGCCATGGTTAGGAGGAAGAAAATTGCCATAAGCATCATCTTTTCCTTGTGTGAGAAAGAAGAGGCACAAAGGAATTTCCAGGATTTCTTTTTTTCTCACTTTCCCCTGTTTGAATCTCACATGAACAGGCTGAAGAGTGCAATTGAAAAGGTAATAAGAATGTAATCCAATGTCAAATAAAGAAGCAATTATGGGCTTTAAAGATGACAGAATCACTTTGTTTATGTATCAGATCTCTTTCCTAAAGAAGTTAAATCACCCACAGCAGTGATAGATCCTTAGGTTTTGTTGTTAGTTACCAGACACTGTATTGCTGGAGGGAAGGAAATTACTGCTTTTTCATGACTGAAGGCATTATTGAGTGTTTCTAATTGATTATAATATTATCTTTCATTAAAAAGCCCAGTAGATATGTTATAAAATTTCTTCTCAGTAATTTGGCTTGCTTTCTCTTCAATGAAGGCCATGATCTCCTGCAGAAAAATAGCAGAATCAAGCCTCCGTGTCCAGTTTTATGTCAGCCGCCTGATGGAAGCTCTGGGGGAATTCAGGTAAAGTGACAGAGTTTGGCAAATCCAACAAGGGATATTTATGAGCAGCGGTAGCAATAGCAGCCATGGATCTAGGGATACAGAAAGACCCGCGCCTTGGGAGAATTGGGAGGCTGGCAATTATTAGTTTCTTTAGCAGCTTCACCCTTCACGATGGAATCTGAGACCAAATAGAGCAAAAAATTTAAGTAACCCACCACTGAGTAATCCTCACTACTGCCCCACGGACAGTCTTTGACATGACTGTTTTAACAGGGGGAATGGAGAAAGCTAATATGCAGGTGTCTCTTTTCAGTCTGTTCATTATCTCATGTCATCCTCCCAAAAGCCCTAAGGGTAAGCACTATTAACCCCATTTCACAGATGTGGACACTTGAGTTCAGAGATGCTTATCTGAAGTATAGATGGCAGGAGTATGCATGTCAGGGAGACATACAGTCCAGTTTGCCAGAAAGGCCCTCGTTTATATACCCAGTGTCCTCTCATAGGTTTCCTGGCCTGGGCATTAAATTATATGAGCACGTTAGTGTGTCTTCATGGTTAATTTCTAACTGATGATCTTTGTACTCTTTAAACTGGTTTTCTAGAGTCCTTGCACCTAATGTCTGGGTGGTAAGGTACCCTGCTTTGGGTAGCAGGTGGGATTCTGTCCTATCATGCTGAGTGGGGATTGTTGCACCATTTCCTAGATCCAATATCTCAATGGGGAGTGGAGTCCCACTCCAAAGCAGTCATGAGCTAATGAGTCAAACTGTTACTCCATAGCTGGAGGATAAAAATATTTTACAGTTCTTAGAATATTAGAACATTTTATGATGCTTAAAGTATATGCTGGTGAACTCCATAATGCTACCTGGATTAAAATCACCAGCCTTTATAAACTCTGGGTTATACATAAAGAACTCAAATAGCACATTAGTCATTATCTGGTGATTGTTCAAACTTAAGTCATGTATGGTAGAAAGAATGTGAGGCTGTGCTTTTTGATGACAATCTGATGATTAGTAAACCTTCCATAGTTTGTGTTGGCATCACTGGTTTTGCCTATTGCTCACTGTGGTCAGACAAGATGCTGGCTTGTGCTCAAGAGTCTACATACTGCTTTCATGAAAGTATCCATTTTTCAGGCATCAAGAAACTGAAAGTACAGAACCAAAAAACCTCACTGTGTACCTAGGTCTTGTTCTCACTTCAACAATCAAACCCTCCAAAAATGGGGACAGAATAAAACGTTAGCATTTGGAGACCTTAGTTTCAGTAAATGAATCCCAGTGATGTGTAACTGTTGCCATTCCTGCCCAACTCAGCAGGTGCTTTGTTGTTTGTCAAGGTAGAATTCTGTCGTGTCCCAATTCTTTCCTGTATTCCTGTATGCAGAATGTCAAGTCAGAATATCTCATCTGTCTTGATTTGGGAATGGTGGATGTGTTTTAAATTCAGAAATACAGTTGCCTTTTAAGTGGACATCCTAAGCCAAGTTAGTATGCTCTTTGCAAAAGCATTTTTGAGGTATATAACTTAGAGTAGAGTCCTCTGTGCCAGGTATTGAGAACTGAATTCTCACCCTGACCTTGTCATTAAATATTTGTATGTCTTATGCAGGTAACCCAATCTCTCTAGGCCTCCATGTAAAAACTTAGTGTATAATAAACAAGAGCCATTTGTGTTTTTTTCATCTAAAATGAATAGGGTTCTTTGGCATAGTAAATCCCAAAGCATTAACCAGAAATTGAGAGAGTTGAGTTGCCCCTGGTTACATTTTCATTATAGCATATACTTTCTTTCTCTTTTTATTTGTTTACTATAAAAGCAGTTGTAAATTCTGACACAGACCTTATGAAAATAAATTGTTTTTAAAATGGATATTTTATATCAGTGATTGGCATACTTTTCTGTAAAGAGTCTGTTGGAGCAACTCAATTTTGCCTTTTTCCTGCAAAGCAGCCATAGACAATATGTAAACAAATGAGCATGACTGTGTCCCAATAAAACTTTATTTATAAAAAGTAGCAGTCAGATTTCATCCTGTGGGCTATAGTTTGCAACCCCTGTTATGTATGAATCTTGAATCCCTTAAGGACTACATAGATCCAAATTATTGTTTTCTCTTTTATTCTTTTATACCAAGGTTATCCAAAATAATATGTGTAACAGTTTGGTGTATCCCTTCTTTTTCTCTTCTATAGAGGGACTATCTGGAACTTATATTCTGTTCCAAGGATAGCTGAACCTGTATGGCTTACCATGATGTCTAGCACTTTGGAAAAAACCCAGCTCTGCCAGCGCTTTCTCAAGGAGTTTACACTTCTGATAGAACAGATCAACAAAAACCAGTAAGCTTTAACTCTCTGAAGGCTTATATGCAAATTCCATAGCTCGTGGACATGCTATATATAGGACATGCCTCTTCCTGCACTGAGTAATCTGGTTGTATTTTCTTTCATTTCTCCAAGGTTTTTTGCTGCCTTATTGACTGCAGTGTTAACCTACCACCTGGCCTGGGTACCAACTGTCATGCCTGTGGATCACCCTCCCATTAAAGCCTTCTCGGAGAAACGCACCTCTCAGTCAGTGAACATGCTGGCCAAAACACATCCATATAATCCACTCTGGGCGCAGCTGGGTTAGTACCTAATTTGACCATTCAGATAATATATGGGATGGAATAGGAAAAGCACTAGAATTTGTAGTTTATACTGGCTCTCCAATCCAGTGATTCATGAGTTGTCACTGGGCAGGCAGGGAATAGAAGTTTGGCTCACAGATTCTAACTGTGAAGCTACCACCTTCCCCTACTAGCAGCTTTGTTCTATCCTCTTAAAACAGGGTAGTAAACTGTGTTCTCCCATTCCACAGTGGCTGCTAACCCTAGAGCAGGGTTTCTTAACCTTGGCACTTTTGACATTTTGGACCAGTTGAGTTGTTGGGGGAAGGGGCAGAGCTGTCGTATGCATTATCCAATGTTTAGCAGCTTCTAGTCACTAGATGCCAGCAGACCTCCCTCCCGGCCTGAAGTTGTACTAATCAAAAATGTCTCTGGACGTTGTCAGCTATTAGGGGGTGACGCTGGGGTTGTTATTGGCAAAACACCGCTTAGTTGAGAGCCACTGCCCTAGAGGATGGAGTGGATTGGGGGAAAAAAATGAGAAAAAAGAAGGTAACACACCCTGATCTCACCACCTTTTAAATTTTAGCGTAAGTCAGAAATCTTGTCTTTCTCCACACTGCTTCCTTGCAATTAGTGATAGCATTTATTTCCTCAAACTTTGTACTTAGCTAGCCTTGGTATAGGAATCCAGTGCTTTGGCATAGTTTGGTAATAGCGTTTGGGGCTAGTGAGACTGGAGTTGCATATCTGGGTTCATGTGGAGGAGAAGTGTACTCCGGGGCCTCTCACTCACCCCTTCAAGACAGGGTTTGAACAGATGCTGGGCCGGAGAGTTGAGTAGCATGCGCTGCCTAGCCTCGGGCAGCTGGCCGTGCAAGAGAGGAGCAGATTTGTGATCTCTTGATTTCAGAGCATCCTAATACCCCTTCGACAGGGGTATTCAAGAGGACAAGAGAGGGACAGAGGGCGTAGAGGTGAGGCACGTGGGGCCGGGGCCTGGTGGCAGGGCCCATTCTCTGCGGGCAGGTTGCTCTGCTCCTCCACCAGTTGCCTCACCTGTGAGATGGGTGATGATGAAACTTACCTCATGGTTGCTATGGGAATTAAGTCAGTGATATAAAGCACCTTTGTTATGGCTGCTGCTGCTGCACACAGTGTGTTGTAGGAACATCTAGAGACACAGAGTGAGGGGATTTTCAAGAAGGCTTACTTGAGGAAATGTTAAAATAGCATTTTCTAGAAAATGAAGTAGAGACTGGGGCAAAGCACCCCAGTCTTAGAAAATAGCCTAGTAGAAAAACAATAATGAAAACTGACACTACGAGCCACTGTGTTGTTTTAAGTGCTTTTTACACTAGATTCCCCTTCCCACCCTATAACTATTGTCCTCATTTTATAGCAATATAGATGTTGTCTTGTCCTTGTGCCCTTGATCATGAGGCATGTAAAGAAGAGAGTTCAAGTCTCGTGGTTTGGGGATTAACTAAAGAATTTATGGATGTTAAAAATGGACTTAAAGGGAGGGTGATAGGGAGAGGTTGCCTACCATACAAAATTACAGCTAGATAGGAGGAATAAGTTCTGGTGTTCTATAGCACTGTAGGATGACTATAGTTAACAATAATTTGTTCTGTATTTTCAAGTCTTATTAGCTATGAGAGAGGATTTTGAATGGTCCTGGAGAAAGAAATGATGAGTGTTTGAGGTGATGGATATGCTAATTACTCTGATTTGATCATTGCACATTGTATATAGGTATTGTAACATCACAATGTACCCCATAAATATGAACAGTTATTACATGCCAATTATAATTTTTTTAAATAGACAAAACAAACGATTAACACTGAACTCAGACAAGAACGCAGAACATGGCCTGACTCACTCTGGGTCATGTGGGGAGTCCTTCCTGAGGAGGACAAAACATGGTTGTTTTTGTTATGGGACAATAACTTTGGGAAAAAATGTAGTGTTAAGTGGGAAAGGGAAGGGGGCTGGATATTAAGGAAACATGGCGTTTCATGCTGCTGGGTCACCCATTTAAAAACAATGCTAATTAAGCAGTGTGCATTTAGTTAGATAAATGTATTTATAATTAGGCATGCTTCTCATTTGAAATTTAACCTAATTGAGAGCCATTAATTCCCTATGTGCAGCATAGCAAGGCAGAATCCCCTTCCTGTGGGTTCACAATTGTCATTCTTCAGAGAAGATTGTGTACTGTTTAAAGTCTTCAATCCTCCCTTCCCCACACAAGGCAGCAGGGAATCTGTCTGTTGACAAGAGAGGTGTGAGGCGGGGAAGAGGCCCAGGGCAGAGAAGCCCAGGGATAGCTTTGCAAAGGCCAGTGTAAGCGTTGGTTGAGTTTCTGTTATTACAAATATCAAGGAGCTTCAATAATTTGACAGAGGAGGAACTTGCTTCCAAAAATTTTTTTCATTAAGTATTTTTAGCAAGTCACAGTAAAATAGAAAAATATAATAAGCTGCTGAGAATATACAATGAAGCAGGTGTAATTTTAATCCAGGTTCCTAAGTGATAAAAAAGATTCTGTCTTAAATTAGTTCACAGACTTATCTGGGAGCTTGCCAGGACAGGGACCACTGCAGTGCCCAGCTCTCATGGCTTCTCTGCGTTCCCAAGGACGGGAAGGGAGAGGCTGGGAGCAATGATCCCTTCCACACTCTCACCGACGTGCTGTTCAGGAGCTTAGCCACCTTGCCTGTGCCTGGGATGTGAGTGTTTTCCCATTTGTGGGCTGTGGAAGCAATTTAATGGGTCAAAAAAGCATTTGAAAGGTATAATAGAATAGAAAATATCAGAGTGACTTATATATATGTTTTGTAAAATGTTTCCAAGGGTGTGTGAGATTGCGGTATATTTCTCTTTTGGTGTGGGTGTACAGAGTTTGGAGGCCACTGTCTTACACCACGATTGAAGGAGTTCCTTGTTGGTCTCTTTTTGACCTAATGATCTCAAGGGTGTAGGGAAATGAAAAGCAGCTTTTCTCCTCAGATCACTGGTTTAAATTAATATAAGTAAAAAAGTCTGAAATGTCATTTTTTTCCCAAAAGTATAAATAGTATTTTTCAAAATACAGTAGAATTAGACTATAAATCATTTTTTTAAAAAGAAAGAAAATTCCCAACAGCTCAGATATGAAACAACCACATTTTATTTTATTTTATTTTTGAGACAGAGTCTCTGTTGCCCAGGCTAGAGTGCCATGGCGTCAGCTCACAGCAACCTCAAACTCCTGGGCTCAAGCAATCCTTCTGCCTCAGCCTCCTGAGTAGCTGGGACTACAGGCATGCGCCACCATGCCCGGCTAATTTTTTCTATATGTTTTTAGTTGGCCAATTAATTTCTTCCTATTTATAGTAGAGACGGGTCTCGCTCTTGCTCAGGCTGGTTTCGAACTCCTGACCTTGAGCCATCCACCCGTCTTGGCCTCCCAAAGTGCTAGGATTATAGGCGTGAGCCACCGCACCCGGCCTGCCCGGCCTGAAACAGTCACATTTTAATAACCCACAAGCCAAACAGATTTTGCAAGAGAAATTAGAAAATATCTTGCACTAATGATGATAATAAACACATAGTAAGTCAAAATGTGTAGGGAGTAGGGAAACACTGTTTAAAAGGGAATTCCCTAGCATAGACATTTCTAGAATGCGATCATGGATAAGAATCCCTTTAAGATCCTTAGTTTTTCTTCTTATTTCCTTTTTTATTTTTTCTCAGCTTCTCCCAGTTTCTGCTTGGGTTTCTGTCTCTACGCTCCCCTACCTCTACCCCGCTCTCTTTTTACCATCCTCTCTTTACAGGGCTCCTCAGTTCCCTCAGCTTCTCCACCTCATTCCTTTCTCCTCTTTCTAGTTCCTTTTTCTGCCTTTTCACTGTTTCCCTAGACATTTTTTTTCCTTTTCCAGTGTGTGCTTTACCCTTTTTGCTGTTCTCACCTCTCCTTCTCTCCCTGTTTTCCTTCTCTCTGGTCCTCTATCACTTTGCACCTCTCCAATGTCCCATCTTTTTTCTTTCTCCTTTTCCATCCTTCTCTCTGTTATTCCCCCCTTTCCTCTCTCTGTGCCTCTGTTCCCTGTCTTTCCTCCTTTGGTCTCCACTCCGTCTATTTATCCTACTCTCCTTTGATCTCCCCTCCCATTCTGCCAGGTTCCCTTCCGGCTTCCGTGCTCTCTCTGTCTTCTGCAAGCACCCTTTCACTCCTTCCTTTTTTCCTCTGTTTTTCTCCCATTTGTCTCTCTGTTTTACATTGAAATTTTTATTTTTGAGGTAAAAAAATATAACAAAGTTCATCGTCATAACCATTGCTAAGCGTATAGTTCAGTGGTGTTAAGGATATTCACATTGTTGTGCTACCTCTTCTTCATTTTAAAAAATTATACTCATGAAAACAAAGGATTCTACTCTAAAAATTAGTAGCCTCCTTAATCCAGGATTTTAAAAATTGCCTTCAAGTTCAAGATCCAGTAAATCTTTAATATTATGGGTCTATTATTGTAATGATGCATTATTTTATGATGTTTGGCTATAAAGTAATAATGCTGATACTATACACATTTTTCTCATTACTTTATATAGTTTAAATTATTATAAGTTGTGTTTTTAATAACCTTCCTTCCTCGTTTTGCTTTTTCCATTTAGTTATTAAATGTGCAATACTAAAAGTTAAATGCGTTGCTAGAAAATGTCATTCTGAGTGGCCTTTCCCCTGTGGTTTGGTATAGCAGATTTCAGAAATGTAATGCTCTTTCTGTATTAACATTGAAATTGATTTAACAGAAATGTCCCACGAATTCTTAAAAAGACTGTGATGCCCTGCAGCAATGGGCAGATGTTAGCAAAGAAAGTAACAGAAAAAGCTCTTAGTCAAGAAAGTTTTCTCAAACAAAAGTCCTACCATCAGACTATATTTCTGAGTTACTCTTCTGAATTCTAGGATGATTTCTCAGTCAGTTGCAGAAGCTGAAAAGTTAAGTCCTATTGGCCTATAATCTAGCCTTTTTATAGAGAGGACTGTTGATTATTATTTCTGTCCTGCCCTTTGCATGTTCTTAGGGAGCCTTTCACCAGGGAACACTCTCCAGAGGAGTTACTTCCTGATGTGTCCCCAGGGGCAAGTACTTCCTGGTGGTTCTCCTATCTTTTTTCCATCTCTATTAATTTTAATTAGTTTTTTCTAGTATATGTCTTTATACTGCCTTCCCCCCTCTAGATGCATTCCTCAGATGAGTTCTAACTTCCTAAGTTCTTATTTGTAAGTATTAATACTACCGTGTATCATGTCTTCTTTATTTTGTATCTTTTCAGCTTTTGATTGTTCCAATGTTATGGTTATTTCCTTAATGGTTTCTAACTCCAGGTTGGTTATACAGAGATACAGTGTGGTAAACCTTTAGTCTCTTACAGTCATTAAGTAATGGCTCTTTATTATAATTGTCCATATTACTATTACAAACAAAGTATCAAATATATAATGTATTATCAAATGTAATAATCAAGTTATCAAATGGAATAGTTTTAATAGTTAACTGGAATATTTTTGATGAGAAGCTCCTAACTGCTGGGTGGCTGGACGACACACTTGCCCTTATTCTTCCATCCTTCAGCGGGATGTAGACCTGTGGTGCATTAGCCAATTTTTAATCAACTTGTCAGGATATAACTAATGGGACATATTTTTTTCCAGCGGAACTTTTATGTGAAATAAAATAAAACCTTCAGATTCATTAATCATGATTAAGTGATTTTCTTCTTGTTAGTCAAACTGATTCTACCTGGTGTGTGTATGTGTATCCAGAGAAATCTCAGCAGATCACGTCAGGAAGTATTTTGAATTGATTCACTGCACTTCTGTTCAGAAATCCTTGAATTTGGATTTCATCCCCAGGCCCATTGTCCTGGGGTTCTTTTAACAAATTCTTCCACTTTCAGAGCTTCAGTACTGGATCTGGCCACACGCAAAGCTCTGGCTTTAGCCTTGCTTGGGCTGCCACTGGCTCAGCCAGTGCGCTGCATGGGAAGACCCAGCAGACGTGGTGTCCACAATAGCCCAGCCCCGTGCACCAAGGGTGGTGGGCTGCAGCCTGCGCCAGGGCTTTCCAGGCTGACTCTCCACTACAGGCAAAACTAAAACATGGTCATTACTAGAAATTAGAAATCAGGTGTCTGAAGAAATGATTCTAGGTTGGGAATACAAGTCATCTGTTTTGCTCTTGTAAAGGCTGACCTATCTGTGACATGCTAACTCCAGAGGACTTTGTCTTGTGTCTACTTTTGCTCTCTAGGTGATCTTTACGGAGCCATAGGCTCTCCGGTGAGACTGACTCGCACCGTGGTGGTAGGGAAACAGAAGGATTTGGTCCAGCGCATACTTTATGTCCTCACATACTTTCTCCGTTGCTCTGAGCTACAAGAGAACCAGCTGACCTGGAGTGGGAATCACAGTGAAGGTGACCAAGTTTTAAATGGGAGCAAGATTGTAACAGCCTTGGAGAAAGGAGAAGTGGAGGAGTCTGAGTATGTGGTAGTTACGGTGAGAAATGAGCCTGCTCTCGTACCCCCCATCCTACCGCCAACGATGGTCGAGAGAAAGAACCCCCAGCACGCAGGGTTACCTGAGACCCCGGAGGGCACTGACATCAGAGACCTGGGTCCCAAACCTGACAAAGAAGGAAACAAGAGGTTGGAGCAGAGTTCTGAGGCTTGTAGCATGGGATTCCA
This sequence comes from Lepilemur ruficaudatus, assembly GCA_963574885.1. Classification (NCBI taxonomy): domain Eukaryota; kingdom Metazoa; phylum Chordata; class Mammalia; order Primates; family Lepilemuridae; genus Lepilemur; species Lepilemur ruficaudatus. The sequence goes on from CAUYRT010065837.1 coordinate 25,960, forward strand.
AGAGGCAGCATTAGACAGTTCTTGGAAACTTCAGGGCGCATTTTGTGGGGACAAAGAAAGTGTAAAAGAGGCACCACAAGATGACTGTTCAAGATTTTCCAGCTGCGAAAGTCTGGGAACAGGAATGAAGATCCACCAACAAACTGCCAGTGAGCAGCTGAAAGGGGAGATGCCCAGGAAACTACCAGACCGGTCAGCGGCCTGGCCTTGCCCCGACAGACATTTCCGTGAGAAGCCTCCTTTAGAAAAGGTCACTTTCCAAATTGGAAGTTCTGCATCTCCAGAGTCTGACTTTGAAAGCCGCACAAAAAAAATGGAGGAGCGGCTAAGGGCCTGCAGACAATGCCCAGAGTCAGCCAGTCTCTCGGCCGAGCCCAGGGCGGCCACCGACATGGCTCAGGACCCACAGGTTTCTAGGTGCTTCTTCAAACCTGGCTTTCAGAGGAATGTCTGCTGTCCTCAGAATCAGTCTTCTGAGGGGGATGAAGGTGAGTCTGACAGGGGTTTTGCTGAGGACAGAGGCATCAGAACCAACACCGCGACAGATGCTGCCAGACAGCTCAGCCACACTGCCGACACGGGTGCACCTGCTGACACTGCGGCAGGAACCGGAAGGGGGACGCTGGAGAAAACACGAGGTTTGTATCTGAAAGTTGCGGAAGGACCTCTGTTAGAGCCTGTTGCAGACAGGTGTGTCCAGCAGGACTCTGGCCTCTTGGTTGCTGCAGATGTCCCCTGTGGGGATGACGACAAGAAGGCCGACTTCAGGGTCGAAGGAGACATTCCCAGGAATGAAAGCTCTGATAGCGCTCTTGGAGACAGTGACGACGAAGCATGTGCTTCAGCCACACCAGATCCAGGTCACGGTGATGACAGGACCGAAGGGTGCTTAGAAGTGGAGCTGCCCCTGCCAAGGTAATGCTGGCAGGCCGGGAAGTAGAGGGAACTGGGTTCAGATACTGTCTTCCTGGCCTGACACCCATGATCATGTTAGCTACTGTTGGTTGCGTAACACACAATGCATTTTTTTCTCAAAGTTTATTAGCAGTGTTAGCAAATCAGGATGGGCAGTTTCCAGCCCTGTCCTTTGTCTAAGGATGATCACTGGCTTAGTGTGACTGAGCTCACTGATGAAGAAGGCCAGTGGTTGTCTCTGCAGCATCAGTGACCTTTTAGAGAAGCTTAGGGATGTGGTTGAGGTGGTGGTAGGGAACAGGGAGTTTAATTTTCTGTCATCTGTAGGGAAGTTGTACGGCTGGCAGCAGATGCCTGGCTGTGGAGGTGGTGGATTACGCTCGCCGTGTGGCCTCTCTCCTGCCGATCAGAACAGCGTGAGGTGGTTGGGAAACAACACCTCTTCCTTAACACTCCATCAGGTTGATTATTTGGTCTGTGATGACTGAAAGCAGTAATTAGAGATTTCTTCTGTTCTTCTGCACCATCCGTGGGCACCACCCTGTGCAGATATGTCAGATTCCTAAAGCCAGACTTTTGGCAAGAGCCCTTCCTCAGGTTTTTTCTATCTTCGCTCTTGATACAGACCACCTGGTGGGATGTTTGATATAGGGTATAAGAAAAAACTCATAACCAGCCATGGAAATATAATGCTTTACTTTTTTGGCCTTCCATTTTTTAAAAAAACTCCTTTTTCTTTCCCCATCCCTTCCTGTTCCCACACCAGTGATCCACTTACTGGAGGACTGGTGAAAGAGGACACCCTGAATCTATTTTATTTATTCATCAGGGCTTTTGTTTCATTTATAATGAAAGAAGGAAGTACATTTTCAACTGTGTATTTTAATGGGCCAAATGTTGTTTTAGGTCTCAGAGCATCAGCACCCAGAATGTAAGAAACTTTGGCCGCTCACTCCTGGCAGGTTATTGCCCCACGTACATGCCTGATCTCGTGCTTCATGGGACCGGCAGTGACGAGAAGCTGAAGCAGTGCCTGTTGGCTGACCTGGTCCACACAGTTCACGTGAGTGATCCCCGCTTGGAGCCTCTGGCTGCTAACAGCGTGTCAGCCCGAGGTGTTGGCCAATGAGGAGGTGTTTAGACTGAAGATGACTGATTAAGGGGTTGTTTATAGAGATGTGGGCAGGGTTACGGAGACAGCAAGGAATGGAGGGACAGCAAGGACAGCAAGCACCCAGGCTTCGCAGCATCGCTGCCAGAGCAGTGAGGAGGGAGATGACTTCCTGCCATTTCCTCTCCCATCTCCTCGGGTGCCTCTCATTGGCTGAGCCCAGCTGGAAGCCAGAGAGCAGGGTCACAGCCGATGCAGATACGGTCCTGTGATCCATAGGGGTCAGCCTCTTGAGGCCCATAACAGGACAGAGAGGGGCAAAGCATGGCTCTGGGGGCGGTTGGGAGGCAGGTAGGTCAGCAAATGGAATAAACAGCACAGCTGGTGACAATTATATGCCATCATGGGGAGGACCAAAGCAATGTCACATATGGTTTGCTTTTTATCTGATTCTTAAACAAGTTCCTAAAAGTAATTTATTTCAACTGATTTGTCATTAAGTTCACTTTGATGGCTGCATGAGGATGACTGTATAAAGATTAACAAGACTTACTGGAAAATTGCCTTGTAGCTGCCTTTAAGTGCTTTTTTGCTATCTGCAGCGTGACAGGAACTGAGAAGTTAAGGCAACTGTGTCAATGTGATGGGCCTATTTTTAATTGAGCTGCTATTGGGCAGATGTGCAAAAATAAATATTTTGCATTAGAAACATATTGTGTCTTGTGCAGTAGAGAAAGTCCTTATTACATTAAGAAAATTGGAGTTTGGCTTATTTCCTGTCTCCTCACCCAACAAGCATTTTTTTCTAGGTGGAAGAGAAGGGATTGCATGTTAATCTTTGGCCTGAGCATGTCCTCTGTGAAGACTAAACATGCATCAGACACAGGCTAAGCAGGCTGAGGATATTTGTGTGAATGGGAAGAAAAGCTCAGTAGTGAAGCTAGTGTCCTCCTAACCCCTCTCAGTGGGGAGGGTGAAGAGATGAGCAGTGTGGCCGGACATTCCTAACTCCACCCTGCTTTGTGGGCCGACACTACCCTCACTGGGATATCCCTGGAATGAAGCTGTGACGTTGCTTTTGTCTCTATATGTAATATAGTTTATTTTCATAGTTACAAAGAACACTGTATACTCATTTATCATTCCACAGGTCTGTACATCAATGACCCTAGGATAAGAACAATGCCGTCATTGTATGGTGTCATCTTTCTGAGTTGTCCTAAGCACTGTAGGATGCCTCTGCGATTTTACAGACTATGTATGTCTAGTAGGTGGCTGTAGCATTAAGGCAGGGAATTAGAGGACTTCATTTCCTTTTCTGTCAGCACCTTATGTTTATATAAACTGCATATACAAAACCTGTTGGGTTTTTTTCTTTCTATTCTGCTGTCATTTTGTTTCCTAAGAACATTGGTGTTCACTGGACCTTTCTTCCACGAAGCACAGTGTTCTGCTTCTGACAGAGGCACTGAGAGACTGCATGTGACCTAATGGGATTGTCCTCAGTGACATCAATCTTAGCAGCTGGGGGATTTTGTCCTAATGCCCTATATTCACTCACTGACCACTATGGAAATGTCCATTGATTGATAAACCCTCTTTGAACTTATCTATAAAATCATTCTTGAAATTTTTTATGTTTCCCATAGGCTGGCAAGTTCTAATTTTTGTATATTAGATTTTCATGGTGACCATCTGGCCCTATAATTCTTATATTTGAAAAAACACAACCGTATTTACTCTGTCATTACTCTTCAAGCTTTTTAATATTTCATTTTCCATTCCTTTCTGAAGTAGTGTTTTCACACTATAGCTTTTCTCATTTCTTTAAACTATGTAATCACCCTGAGAGATCGAAAGTTATTAAGCATAATAACCTATATTGTGTCAAATTGTGGGTATATCCAAAGTGCAGCCATGCGTGGGTGTTAATAGGAAATTGCAAACGGTTCATAAAAATATCTTCAGAAGTTTAATACATTCAGAATATATCCAATTAGCATTAGTGGATTTCTAATTTCACTTGACACATTCATCATAATGAATTTTGCTTTTGAAGTAGTGTTCCATTTAAACTGCCTCTCAGCCTGGCACTCTGGTCTATGGCAGTGTTTTTTGTCTGTTTGTTTTTAAACAGCCTTACTTTCAACATCTATTTACAAATATTTGTTGAAAAATAAGTTGAGTATTTTATTAAATGTTATATTGAATTTACAGCTCCATACAGCCTAGTGATTATTTGAATTCTTGAGTATATTGCCAAAAAAAGAAGCAAAGATCCAAGAACAAGTACATGACCAGAGTTAGAGCTATAATAATGGCTTATTGAGGAAGAGAAAATTAGAATAAATTGCTTTATCAATCGAAACCTATTTTTTAGACATTAGTAATTTTCAGTGTTCATGCTAGACTTCATTGGACTTTGATATTCATAATTCTTTTTAGAGAAAGATTTTTAATAGCTGTTTAAAAGCAATTGATTTAGGTTATTGATCTATTTTATAGACCTGTGCATGATTTGGAGTGTAAAATCTGTCTTATGTACACATGTACTATTTTTTTTAAGAGATGGGATCTCACTGTGTTGTCCGGACTGGACTTGAACTCCTGGGCTCAAGTGATCTTCCCCCTTCAGCCTCCCGAGTAGCTGGGAGTGCACCTGGCTGTATATGTGCACTTTTTATAACCATAGTAGACTACTTTGGAGTTTTTCTCTCATTGAAGGATTGCTTTCTAGTGCTTCCAAGACTAAGAATTTCTTTTCGTACTTTTCCTTATCCTAGTCTCTTGTGAAAGAAAGATATATTAACTTTATTTCATCTATTTTCATTTCTATTATTGACTTTCACATGTTAAGATTCAGAAGTTCTTTCAATATTTAAACATATGTTCTTGTTTAGTCCATATACTACCTCTTTTCTGTCATTTGAACTCTGTCTCCGAACATAGAGGTTATACAGCTGCCTTAAATTAGTGTAAAGTAATATTGTTTCATTTTTTTTTTCCTCCACATCTAAATGTGCATTCTTTCCTCTGTTTTCCTTTTGATTTTAAACGGAGGGTGGGGGCGTGCCAGCAGCACTCTGTGCCTGTGACTCCGGAGTAGCCTTTTCCTTCTCCTCTTTTTCTCCTGGGTCCTGTCTGCCTGTGACTACTGCTGACATGGGTAGTGTGGGGTCATTAAACCACGCAGCAGTGTAAGGTGGTGGAAGAGCACCGACTTAGCTTTGATGGCTTGAGTTTGAGTCCTGGCATTATCACTCATTTGCTGATAATCTTATGTAAATCAACTGGCATCACTAACCCTCAGAAAAATGTATTTGGAGCAACAGACAAAATATAATTCAGTGCCTAGGAGTTTAACTTCTGAAGACAGACAAACCCGAGTTTGAATCGTGACTCACCCATTAGGAGCTTTGTGGCCTTTGGGCAAGTTTCTTTAATTTTCTAATTTGGAAAATGAACAATACCTACATCATAGGTTTGGTTCGAAGATTCTGTGAGATAATGCATGTCAAGTGTTTAGCACAGTGCCTGGCCCATTACTAACATTGGGTGGGCATTACTAATACCCAATAAATGTTAGCTGTTAATAATACACGTGAAAGTGCTTTGTAAATGATAAAGCAATGTAATGTGTTTTTAATATGGGAGAACAGAATGACAACCATTATTTTAGTAAAAATGAAAATTACCACTAGAGTTAAGAAAGTTATATGCAAATGTACTTAAAGTTCTCCTAACTAGTCAATGGCCTTTTCAGTCTCAGGGAACTCCTGTTGGAGATGACTACAGAACCGGTGCACACGTTCATTCAGCTCTCACAGCGTCACTTTCACTTTGCCTAGAGCAGACCAGACAACTCTAACTCTGCTGGGTACGGTCATCAAGACCGAAATTAGCATCACATTTTAATGGTCTTGTTTTTTAAAAACCTGTGCTCCAGGGCTTCAGGCATTTTACAGAGCAGTATATAAAATGAATTAACAGTTGGATATAGCAGCCTCTTCCATTTAATTTTAAGTGTAGCAACAGATTGACTCCAGAAATATCATGCAGGAATCCGTAGCACAGATAAGGAGCTTTGCTAAAAGCCTGGCTGTGAGATATGTATGCTCATGAGTACCTAATTAATCCATGCAGTGTAATCAACCAGCAAGACTACGAAAGAACAGCAAGTCCCATCAAATGGTAAATCATTACTTAAGTAACACAGAGAGCATTAAATGCCTCAGGTCAACAACAACCTTAAAATCAATAGGCTGCAAAGGAAGCATCTATGTAGGACAAATCTGCTCTTCTAGAACACCTCTGGTGGCTTCCATTTCCCTGTGTTGGTAATGAACATGGCCTTGCCTTGGGCCTCTAGAACTGTCTTCTGTGGCTACAGCCCTGAATGCAACACTACCTCTGTCCACCAGCCTATGGAGGGTTTCTTAAACTGCATGTTTTAACCTATAACTGGGTTTTGATTACCAGTTTTTAAAAATGATATAGAGCTTAAATCATCACATGTAATTAGGGTTATTGTTGGTTAGTGAAGTCTTTGTATTGTGTATATATGTACATTTATGTACATACATCACACACGTACAAGCATGTACATCGGGTTATATGGTAAAATGTATTTTTTCTTGTAGATTGTGGTAAAAAAAAATTTTTTTTTGAAAAACAATACTGATTCCAGGTATCACCAGGATGAAATCTTTGTGATTTTCTCTCCCTTTCTCACTGTGACTACAATCTTAAGTGCCCCTTAAAATTCCCAGATATAGTGTTAATTTTCCCTCTTCCAATCATTTTGTGTAGTGCCACAAAAGGACTCTTTCCAAAGCATGCATATGATCATTTACTGTTTAAGTGTTTCCCATTTTTAGAGACAGTAAACTATAAACTCCTTAGCTTTTATGTCCTTCAAATACACACACACCTGTGTCTCCTTTTATGCTCTGGTCACTCTGTCTGCCCTTCTTTAAATGGTCTGCCTTTTCTCACAGCTCCCTTCCTGTGTAGATTATGCCTTCTTTGCCTAGGGTACTTTTGAACAAACTTCTCTACATTTTTGAAGATGCAGCCCAAATGTTACCTCTTCTCTGAAACCATCCCAGGCACTGTACCTCTGCTCTGTTCCAAATGTCATTCCTCCCCGGAGGGCTGCGGGCACCTTGAAGCAGAAAACAGGGACTTTTCTTCCTTTATACCCTAGTGCCACACCTCGGTGCCTGGCACACAGAAAGCACTCATTAATGTTAGTTGACTGTTCCCCGTACAACTGGGTTTAGGTTCATGTATGTTTATTACTACAGATACAACTGATGGTTAGTGTGTCCCTTTGTGATAAAAGAAAAAGAAATGGCACATGGTCTTTCTTTAAAAGAAAGAAGGGGAAGAGTAATGTGTTTAGACATGATGCCTGTACCTCTTTGTGTTCATTATTTTTACCTAAAGGAGAATAAAAGCTTATTATAGGTCTCTTAGGCTTCATGTCCCTTGCATTGTTTTGCTTTTTTACATGTCTCTTTCCCAAACTGTTTTACTACCTGCAAGATATTTGGACTTCTGTGCCAAATATCTTGCAGGCGCAAAAAGCTACCAACCCTCTGTCATATTATTTTATATTTTGAAATGCACAAATCCTCACATAACCTTATTCTGATGACCGTTTTTGACTTTGGGCACTTTTCCACGACTTCCAACTGTGTTTTACCTCAACAAGTGGCCACCCTGGCAGTTCAGCTGTTCCAGAGGTCGCACACTGTGTCTTCAAGGCCATGGGCTGCATTTGGGCATCTGTCCAGCGAGCCTGTAGTCACAGGCACAAGCACAAGGTCAGGTGATTTCTTCGCACCCTCCAGACTTTGGACCCTTCTCTCTTGCCCTCGGCCCAGGTCTTCGTGATGTCATTAGGGTCCCTGGAGTCCCCCACCTTGGTGTACCCACCAGGATCCCTCAGCAATGTCTCATGGTCCAAAATGGTTGATTTTCCTTTTCCTCTTTTTTTTTTCTTATCTTACTACAACTCTTAAGAATTTAATGACTGACATTGAACCTGTTTCTTAGAGAAAAAATTTCAAATAAGTATTTACAGAGTTATATACAGATTATACATAATTGCTACCCCTTCAAAAGGAAGCACACTACTTGAGACACTTTCACAGCCACAAGCTCATGAGACATATATAGGAAAACGAAACATAGCTCCAGCAAGATAGGCCCACTTTCAGAGATTACAAACCATATCTGAAGAAACCCAGAAGCCATCATGAGGCAGAGTGAGCAAACACGAGCAGGAGAATTAGCACTCTTCCCATCTGCAGTGACTGTAAAGAAACTGTGTTTAAAATGTTTGCAGTGATAAAAAGTAGGAATTGTAAACTTAAAAACCATGGGATAATGTGGTAAATGATTATTTGGATTTGTGTAAGAACTAAAAAGAACTTCTAAAATTGAAAAACAGAGTTATGAAATTAAAACTCAATGGATAGGTTAAAGAGCAGAGCAGGTGAAATACAGCTAAAGAGAATTACAACTTGTGAAATGGAGGCTCTGAGAAGAAAGACATGAGAAATACAGAAAAGCAAGTAAAAGACGCGGAGGCGAGAATGGAGAGATTTTTCTGAAATGTGAAAAGCACATTCAGAAGGAGAGAATAGGAAACTAGGAAAAACAATATTCAAAGAAAGAATGACTGGAGTTTTTCAGATTAAATAAGTACGCTGACTCCCAAGTGAGGAAAGTATAAACAGATTCACACTTAGCAACTAGACATCAAAGAAAATTCTTAGAACCAGCCAGAGAGAAGAGGACACGGCCCTGTCCTCAGGGAGCGTGAAATCTAACAGGAAATACAGTGTGGTAGAGGGTGCAGCAGGGCAAGGCCAGGGTGCTGAGGGCGCGCCCAGGGTGGCTGTGGTGAGGACCCTGAGCTGGCGTCACTGCAGAGGGTGAGTGGGGATGAGAAGCGGGGAAGGTACAGGGCTGGGCTGGCTCTTTCCGGAGACTGAGACCCCTCGGCTGATGGAGTTGGATGAGCATCTCCTTAACCTACAGGCAGAACTGGCTTTGCCCTGTCTCGCCCTTAGTAAAATTGTTGTCAGGAATGTCTGGATGCTCAGCATTTAGTAAAAGAGCTTTCTAGAAACTTTATGGAAAGGTATTTTGTCATGTAGCATCTTATTCTTCACGTATAGTTTAATAAAATTATAAAATTTACCAGAATTATCTTACATGAAATGATTAACAAAATGACATTCAAATGAAGCCAAAGAATCTTAGGTTTTATTATGCAGAATATCCCAGAGAAAAATCATATAGGAAAGTGCTTCCAATTACCTGAATCATAAGTTGCCTGTTGTTCCCTTTGTGTTTTAAAGAAGCTGCTCCGTGGCTTGTCCCGGATAGTTAGATGTGCACTCTTACAACAGGTGTGCAGACTGGAGAGCTGGTTCTGAGTGCAGAACTCTCCTTACGCTCTTGCTGTCTACAACATACATGTGGGCTGAGACATCTTTGAGGATGGACAAAGGGTCGGTTTAGAGTATCTGTTGGACAACATGAGCAGCCTAAAGACGGGGCAGTTCCATAGCAAGTGCGTAGTAGAGGTAGCTGTGTTTTCTCCTGCTGACGTGAGTTAGGACTGTCATTCGCACTTCTTGCAGTCTGATCTTCTAAGGATTTCCACCCTGACAAGGTCCTAGGATTTCATAGTAGAGGGCTCACTGAGTTCCTAGACTCTATTTCTGACATCCCAAGATACTTAGTAAGCTCTTAATACTTTTTGACCTCAGTGTTCCCATCTGTAGAGCAGTACTGTGTTCCTGCCTATCCTACAGAAAAAACAGCATAATCAACTAATAAGTAGCTATGGGAAGCATATATGCGAGAATGGTATTTTCTTACTCTTCATCAAGTTAAAAATAGATAATCACATGCAATGCTAGTCATTTCAGTGCGGTGCATGGAAAAGAAATATATTAACGATTGTGCAGGTAACTTAATAGGAACTAGGTTGAATCCAAAAATAAATTGCTCACCACAGCTAGAATGTATGAGATATTTTGCACATGCCCAGCACTTTGTTACGCTCATTTCAGAGGCTGCAGAAGAAAAATAAGTATGACTTTTAACTCGATGAGTTACTTATAAAATGACTGAGTAGACAGACATGAAGTCCAGAACAAGTTCAGATAGCAGGTGATGGCATGCCAGAATGAGTCGCTAGACTGTAAGTGCCGTCAGAGGTCAAAGAGCAGTGAGTGTCGGGAGGCTGCATGGCAGGGACAGGACCACAGCTGGGTCCTCAAAGGATGGTCACATTTTTAGCAGGTGGCAGGGAAGACATTCTGGGCACAACCTGAGGTGAGAGTCAGGAGTCTTCCCGGGCTGTAAAGGGGACTCTTCTTAGAGAGCACTGAGAGATAAATATGTACGAGATGAGATGGGTCTAGACAGTGAGGAGCTATGAGTGTGGCAGAACAGTTTTAAGTTAATGGTTTGGGTGTTACATTTAGCGGGGGGTTTTCAGTCTGAAGGGAAATAATAATGTGGCATTTTAGGAAGTTTGAGGGTTTAGGTAAAGTGCGTAACTAGGGCAGTGTTGTCCACAATCTGTCCACAGTCTCACTGTTTGAGCTCTGAGTTTGAGGTTTGAGGGCACGTGGTCAGTACAGGAGTGGTGTGAGCAGTCTGCACGATGGTCTGGATACTCAGTGTGTTAGGTACTGTGCTACACATTCTTCTTACAGAAAACCTATGTGTTGAACTGCATTTAAACCTCAGAGAAATGGAGTTAAGTACTATCCCATTTTACAGATGTGGAAACTGAGGCCCAGGTAAGGAGTTGCTCAGGTCCCACAGCTAGTCAGCGACTGAGGTCGTAATCAAGCCCAATCCTGTCTGACTTCATAGCCTTTGCTGTTGGCTTGTTATTTATTGCCTTTGTTGAATTATCAGAGCCACAGCTCTTCTGATTATTCAAACCTCGTAGACATTTCTTGTTCCTGGAAGTTTTAAGTTAAGTAGAAGTCGTGTGTGTGTGAATCAAGGCAGCATATTCTGTGTACTCAGCGATCTGACGTAGAACCTTGAAATTGAGACATCCTGGGCATTTAACACTCCCAGGAAATGATCCACAAATCCATAGAGGCTACGAATTAACCAGGCTTATTCTGTTGATTCAACAAACTGTAACAGCCAAGATAATTTGAGAAACTAAAGATCTATAAAACAGCATTTCATTTGTTAATCTGTTAATACCTTGAGAAAACTTCACAGGAAAGTAGCCTGGGTAAGTGAGATGTTGACAAGGTAGAACTGCGTAAATGATTGTTTCTAACTTCTCGTATGAGCAGAGCAAGGGAAAAACGATAGTGGCCTTCCATTACCATCTGCCTTGACAATCCTCTGTGGCTCCTCACCGAGTCCAGGCCCTGCCAGAAGTTTCTGAGTTGCCCGATGACGTTTCTGTAGGAGGCACGGATACTGGTGGCAGTGGTCTGGGTGGGTGGCAGGAAGGCGCCAGGCTGGTAGCGCCGCATTGCCACCTGCTTGCAGTTGGGTGCTCAGTGTGTACCCAACAGTGGGCACTCGGGAGGGCGGCGATAGAGCAGCACCTTTTTCAGGCTATGGAGAAAGTAGGAACACGTTGCAGATTCATTCTGATGTGAGTATTTGAAAAGTTCTTTGGGCAAGAAACTTATTTTGAAATTGATTCTGCTTAGCTTGAGAGAGAGAAGGAAAATTGTTGCATGTCAGCATCTGTAAGTTTCGTAAAGTTTCTCAAACAAGTATTTTAAGTCAGGCATGATGACTCACACCTATAATCCCAGTCACTCAGGAGGCTGAGGCGGGAGGATCATTGGAGACCAGCCTGGGAAACATAGTGAGACCCTGTCCCAAGGGGAAAAAGAGGGGTAGAACAAGCATATTTTAAGTGGAAGTGACTTTTTAATATTAGTGTTTCTTTCAGATTTTCATTCAGAACTCCATCATCAGAGGACTTGATTAATCTTACACAATAATGGTCTGGAGAAGATCTTTTAAAAGGGTAAATGTATGGTGTGAGCTTCTTGGTTTGTTTTTCTAGTGATATGTAGCCAAAATAACAAAGCTCTCCAGAAAAAAAGTTTCAACATTAAGAAGAGGAATTTTACTAAGCAGTCTTACAAAGCTGACAGTTATTCATGTTGTCTCTCCCTTTAAGGCATAGGGGAAGCCAAAGTGAGGCTCACGTTGGTTTATATGTCAGTGCCGGGGTGCGACAATACCCCACCTTCCTATTTCTTTTCTTCAGTCCCCCCGCCCCACCTCCAAGCCCTAAGAGTAGCTGATGGATGCATCAGGCTTTTCATAGGCGTTTCAATCATTTGGTCTTACATTTTATGGCATTTCTTAGAGTACTTAATTTCTTAAAAGTACTGCTACTTGTATGTTACTGCAGTGATGTGTGTGTGTTTGTACCCTGACATGCACATGAACTTGGTAAAATTGTGAACTTAAAAAATCGTCTTAACAGATTTTACTATTTACCACCTTCTACCATTAAGGTATGGCAGCTAAGAAAAAGCACTAAAAAGAAGCATACATATAATTCAGTGTTTCATTTGTTTATTGTATGGTTCTATAATATGTATGTCTTAAATAGAGCCTTCCCGAAGAGGAATTTTAAATACCAAGGCATAGGGTGTGTGGGCATGTGTATTCCTTCCCTCCCTTCCTTCCCTTCCCTCCCTTCCTTCCCTCCCTTCCTTTCCTTCCTTCCTTTCCTTCCCTTTCTTTCTTTTCTTTCCTTTCTTTTTATGAGACAGGGTCTCACTCTGTCATCCTGGGTAGGGTACAGTGGTGTTATCATAGCCCACTGCAACCTCAAACTCCTGGGCTCAAGCAATCCTCCCACCCCAGCCTCCCAAGCAGCTGGGACTACAGGCATGCGCCACCACGCCTGACTTGGGTGTGCATTTATTTCTGTGACAAATCTACACGTGGTTTTCTGGATCTTAGAGTTCTTTAAATTCTAAAACCTTGGAGATTGACTGATAAGCCAAATCATAATATGTTTAAGCTACCCTCACTCTAATGCGGTTGAATTTCTTTTGGAAAGATTATCAAAAATCTCTAGACTCACTGGAACTTATGCTTCAACTCTGACCCTATGCAAGTTCAGGCCTGGTCAGGGATGGCCAGCCAGTGGCCCTGATGCCCCTTGACTTGGTAACTAAAGTAGTTGCTGATGATTTTTTCATCTCTCTTCAGTATTCTTTTTCTTGACCATTTAGATTTCCTTCTACTTTGTTTTTCCTTTAAAAACTGTTTATTCTTCAGTAAATAAGTAGCTACTAAATGATCTAGATAGATGGAGGCAATTGGATTGCCCCATGATGTATTCAGGGAATTGTGTGTCAGGTATTTAGTAGTCTGAGGATGTGTGATTCTTTGAGTGTTTTTCTAAGGTGCTCTCCTGAAAATATTCTGGGGGTCCTTTTCTGTTGCGGGAGCCTGCAGACATAAAAGCCAGCAATCTCATGCTGCACGGGAATGCGAGATGCTCATCAGCTCTGTCATGTGCTTGTGCCGAACCTGTTTCAGTTTAGTTAATAATTAACATTTTTCAAATGCCAGCTCCTGTGCCACGGGCTAAGGATATAGGGAGAAAAGGCAGCCCCCGTCTTCAAGGAATGGGCTCGAAAATTCCTATCAGTTTGTCTCAACCCTTGGACCTCTTAGTCTTTAGTCTCCTGAAGTCTCTGCCTCAGATTTTTTATTTATTTATTTTTTTACATTTCTATTGCCTGTTTTAGTTGCTTTTAAAACAATTGAGCCAGCTTCTCTGCCTTTTTTGTTACCATATCTAGATCTATAACATTCTGATGTGACTTGGGCTTAGAGAATCTTCCATCACCTCCCTAGTAAACTTCATTGCCCTTATTTCAGCATTTCATTTCTTACAACGAAGCTTTTTGTAGTGGTGGCGGTACCATATAATTTATAGTCTACGGTCTATTGGACAGTAGGATTGACACACTCTTCCCTTCCCTACCACTGCAGTAGGGAGATCATTTAGAAGACTGAGTTCAATTTGAACCTAAAGCCCAAATTATTTGCTGCAAATCACAGATAATCCCCCCTAGAAAAAGCTAGATTTCACGGTGAAAGGTGATTGGCATACATTCAACTCATGGTATGCATGTTGGCATATGGTCAGTAATGAAGGAAAGGTCCAGAGCATAGATGATTCTGTGGTGTTACTGGCACATTTTGAATTTTGGACAAATGCAAAGCAGTGAAAGAATTTGAGTTCAAATTACAAATCCTTTAAATTGCCAAATTTCCATTTTCTTTGTTCATAAGGACCAGGCACACTGATGGCAGGTCATTGTCACCTTGCTGTAAATTTGGGACACAGTGATAAGCAAAAGCTTGCAGAGGGAAGTCACTGAGGCCCTGTGTCTTCAGCTGTCTGTTCTGGAGAGCGTCGACATGCGTGTGAGAAGTGTAGGAGTGACGGTCCTGAAAACCTTTGGCTGAGAGTGGTAGTAGGGTAGTAGGGTCACTGTGTGTGTGAGAAAACCTTTGTGCTGTTGGGTTAACAAGTCTGCAAAATGAGAACTGTTTTGGAAAACTGGGCTTTATTAATTCAAAAGTATGCTTTATCAAATTCTTTATTTCTCATGTTTAAGATTATTTGAACATGTGCTTAAATAAATGTTGGACATTATTAGACTTTGCCTGAGTGTTGGTCCTTTCAGTGGGGAAAATATAAACCTTAATGTTTCCTCCTTGGATATAGTATAGGAAAAAATGTTGGTCCCAACAAAGTCACTTCATTCAGCCCACCTGTCGCATCTTCCCCATCTGTGAGAAGGAATACAAAGCTGCGTAGGCTCCCCTTCTAACAACGAAGTCCAGGACTAGGGAGTCAAATCACCTGTTAAAATTACAGTATGACAGCATACATCTTTGATTTCTATCTGCAATTTTCCCACTACTTGTGTTCAGTCTTAAAAATCACAGGGAACCATTGTCCAATAGCAAGGGTGTGTATGTGTTTGGGTTCTTCGTTGCAATTAGCAGAAACCAACTCTTGTTAACTTAAACAGAAGGCACCTTATTGGAGGGATATTAGAATTAGAGGATTATTAGAATTGGAAGGATTATTAGAATTGATGAGAAAACCAAAGAACTAGACTTGGCTTGGCTTAGATAGGAAACAAGGCAACTCTGGAGGTCAAGGAACCACACACTGCCTGCGAGGGTTTGGACTGATACTGTCTGGGCAGGACAGGGTCATGCCAGCCATTGGTGCTCACAGAGAAGTCCCAGGGAAAGACCATCTAACCGGCAGCTCATGTCATGTGACCACACCTTGCTGGAGGGAGGTGGGGCCCTGATTACAGTCCCACTGGGCCTTATCCAGGAAAGGCCATTCTTCAAAGGGAAATGAGGATGAACTTAGTGGGAGGAAGTCATGCTAAGCAGCCCAAAGCAACAAATGGCCACCACAGGGTAGTGGCAGGGATCAAGAGACAGAAGAAGCCAATACTCATTTTCCGTTGGCAGATGAGGGTTGGGAACACGTGCTCAAGGGCATTGGCTGTGACATCTACCTGTGTCTCTGTAACCTCGCCCCCCTCTTCTCTCGCTCCCTTAGCTTGGGGCCTGGAAGGGCAGTGCTGTTGTGACGTTGACTTGCACACACACAGGGTACTAAGTCTGTGTTCCAGAAGGTGCTGGTGAAGCAGTTATGCTTTGATCAGTTTTAAGAAATTAGACTTTTTAAAAGTCCCTTTTCCTTGACTGCTTCGGTGTTTGCCTATTTACACTGTGGCACAGTTTACTAACTGCTCATTGGTTCCATCCATAAATGCTGTTATCGAGAATTTTACATTTTAAGTACACTAATAGCCAAACTTTGACCTTTTGGACTCATGCATAAACAAATTCATCCCTTAGTCTGATTTTGGCTGTTAGTGACATTAGTATGTAGCACACATAGTTACTAAAGAAATTTTGCTTAATGATTAAAGCTAACTTTAAGGAAATACTAAGTTACCCTGCTTAACCTTGTTATTGGAGAAATGGAATCCTACACCTTATTGCGGTTTTCCCATTTTCAAAGAAAAGTGCAGTCTTTCAAAAAGAAATGAATTTTAATATCCTGGAATGATGGGAGGACATACATCTTTTCACTTTCAATGAACATTTAATAACATTTATAGTATACCTCCTTACTATAAGAAAAAAATGAAGTGTATCTTTACCAAATTAATTTTAAATAATGATTCAGTGGTACTCCTATTTGAGTCCCCATAAAGCTCCAAATTTCTATAGTTCCCACTATCTACCTCTAAACTACCAGTCTCATTCTAAACAAGAACACTTGGGGCACTGTCACGCCGTGTTGTGGAAAGGTGACCTTCTGTGTCTCTCTTGCAGCACCCGGTGCTTGATGAGCCAATAGCTGAAGCCGTCTGTATCATCGCAGACACAGATAAGTGGAGTGTCCAGGTGGCCACGAGTCAGAGGAAAGTGATGGACACCATGAAACTGGGCCAGGACGTCTTGGTGTCCAGTCAGGTGTCCAGTTTACTCCAGTCCATTTTACAGCTTTACAAACTTCACCTCCCTGCAGACTTTGTAAGTATTTGTTCTTCTCTCACCAGAGAAATATAGTTTAAAAGTACTTTAAACAACATTTTGATTATAAAATCACAAATTCAAAAGTATTGTTTTTAATATAATCGGAGGTAGCGTAAGTAAAAATAGAACATGCAACATAAGACTAGCAAACAGGATAGATTTCAGTAACAATAGCCCTTCCATGAAATAAGAGCAGCACTGAAATTCTTTTGAACAGGGAACAAGGTATGTGGTAAAGGAAATAAGGTATAAGGAGGAAGGAGCAAGCATAAAGGGAAATTTTAAATCCTCCTTTGGAGAACTCATTAGTTCTCCTTTCATTAGATCGATAGTAAGCAGGGATTGTGGTTCCTTTTGTTCAGTGGTTATCTTCACAAAGGTGTTGAGGATAAAATAGAATATTATTGGTATAAACACTTAATTTCAAAGTACTATACACATGTAAGATGGTATCAATTGTTGCTTTTCAAAGAGGATTTTAGAATCACTTTCATAACATCATTTTAGATACAAACAACAAATGGAGCCTATAAACTCCTAGAAAATTAGCAGCAGCTCTCTCCTAGTCCCTGGAATTAGCATACACAGCAAATTCCTTTCGATATCTGTGTGTATACAGAGAAATTGAGAGAAAGAGAAGATATACATAAAGAGTTATACATAGGGAGAGAGGAAGATTTCTAAAGAGGAGGAGCTTTTCTGGTGATGACGACCACTAGAAAGAAAAAAAAAAGTGAAGTTGCAGGGTCAGGGCCAGGGCGGGCTCAGGTGAGCCGACCCTGGGGGCTGCATGCGGAAGAGTTCGCTTCTCTGCCGCTCCCTCCCTTCCACACAGTGCTGCTCTCCACGGCATAGCCCCAGACCCAAAAATGATATAGACCTGCTTAACCAGGCAGGAAACTAAATGTTAATTGCCTATACTAATTGCTAACGGAGTGTTCACTTTCCTTGGGTTCTTACGACCAAATCTACACCTGCACCGCATTCCTCAGAAAAAGCCATGACTGTTATGGCTTTTTGAAGAAGATGCTCTGAAATACTGTCTGGTCGTCGTCAAAGGAGTGACAGTGTGGTGTGGCAGGAAGACCACTGAACGTAGCTGGGCTAAAGTCTAGGCTTTGCCATTGATTAGTTGTGTGGCAGTGGACAACCCTGAGTGTCTCTGAAGCACAGCTTTCTCATTTGTAAAATGAAGATAGTACATACTGGACAAGTGTGCTGTGAGAATCTTCTGAAAATTAGGGATACAATACTTACTGCTTTTTAAACTGCCAAAACACCATGCCAATATAAGATACTGTAAAAGCCAGTATATGTTAGTGGCCAGAGCATGCCTTTAGAGTCCAATAGCCTGAAGTGAAATCCAAGTTCTGCTACTTACTGAGTGACCTCTCAAAGCCTTAATTTCCTTACCTGCAAAGCAGGGGAAATAATACAACCTATCTCATATGGTTGTGAAAATTAGAGAATTAATGTAAAGCACTCGGAATAGTGTTAGAGGGTATAAGCACTCAGTAGACAGCTACTATCCGTATGATGGTTGCTAACAATTAGTTTCATAAAACAGTATTAATGGTTGTAAAGACTGACAACACCTTTTTACTAAAATCTTTATTTGGTCTTCAAACGGAAGCATACCCTTCAGAACGTCCATCCCAGGGGTAATAGGACGAGTGTTTATATGTTATGATGACCTCATTTTTTGTTGTACATTTGTAGCAGTTTTTATTTCTAGAAGGTTTGGTTATGCTGATTTAGAGGACTTTTCCTGTAAGGGAAGAAAGATATAGCAGTAAAAAACTATGCAGTCTAATATAATTATTTACCAAACTTTTATATTTCTTTCTATAATACATAGCTCTTGTTACATTTGACATCTTAGTTATCAAAGCAACACATTACTGTGGCTAATTCTTTTTACTTCATTTGGATGGAAATATGTTTAACCACTAAAGAGTATAAATATTTAACATGACAAAACCAAGATCAAAGAAAATTTTATCTGTAGTTTAAAATTCTCCTTTAATATCACTAGAATGAAACGTGATTAAATGGCTATTAGAACCTTCAGTACAAAAGGAGAAAGCAGTTATTTAAAATTTTAGAAGTTAAAAATGGAAGAAATCCATCTTAGGAATAAAATCCCAGAAAGAGGAGGAAAAAAAACCAACACAGTTCTGTTTGATAATCAAGTTTTTAAAAAATTTTTCTAACCACATTGATTTCACATTCAGCATGCGTTCCATACAGACCAGAATTCTCTTTATTTCCACATTACATCAGTTTTCACGCAGACTGTGAAAACACTGTAAATTAACTATTTCAAAACATCCTTTGATTCAATGTAAAATGAATGTTCTTGTTAATATTTAACATTCTTATTAAAAACTTTGTATTTCACTCCATAAGGAACTGAAACTTAATAAGAGATCCTTTTACTACTTTGTGTACTGGTGGTGGGATACATTTCTATGAGAATTGGTGAAATCCTCCTTGCTTTGGTTGTTTCTCATTGTCACTTAGCAGTTGTGTTTCATCCACCAGACGTAATGCATTTAAGATTTTAAACCAACGAGAAACTGAAAAGATTGTATCTCTGGTAGATACTTTTCCTATGTCACTGAGTAGCCCAGATGGTCAAGATCAACATTTTCAAATGCATCTGTTAATCTTTTTACCTTGAAAATAACAGGCCTAATGGTCTAGAAGATGATTATGTATGATGACATTACCCTTGCCAAAGCCGTCAGGTGTCTTACTGAAGATGCTCGGGTAGCTCTGCCTGCCAAGTGCAAAAGCGTTTGCCTCTGGTGAAAGACACAGATGTTTGCTATTCTCTAAAAAATGAAGCTGAACACAATTCCAAGGGTAAAGATGTCCTGAAAATAATTGCCTTTTCTTTATTGTTATTAAAGACTTAGTTAAAATATACTCTTGAAAGCAAAAAAATAAAAATTGTTCAAAAATGACCTGTTCTAGTTATTCTATTTCTAGGAATGTAATAGGCCAAAATATCTGAGATATAGGGAAAAAACAGCAAAGATACTCTTTACCAAATCATTTATAACCAAAATGCAAATTGCCATGTGGTTAAATAATTGTAAATTCACAGTCTCAAGAATTATTTAGCCATAAAAATTACATCAGTAAAGAATTCTTAACACGGGAAAGGGTTGCAGGGAAAATTTGTACTTATAGAATGATTTCAATTGTGTAAAAAATGTTTTAAAAAGACTAGAATGATATATATGAAATCTTAATAGTCATTAAAAAAGTAAACTTTATTGTTTTACAAAAACCTATTTTACCAAGGTTCGAGATGGCTTGTAATTTTTTAAGTGTATTTGAAAGGAATGAAATTATAGCTGTGTACTTAGAAATGAATTAAGAGAAAGAGTCTAACTCTTACAATACTGGCAGAGGTTTGAATTCCAGCCTTCATTGTGAATGTTATTGGCTTTGCAGTGCATCATGCATCTTGAAGACAGACTGCAAGAGATGTACCTTAAAAGTAAAATGCTGTCTGAATATCTTCGGGGACACACACGAGTCCACGTGAAAGAATTAGGTGTTGTACTGGGGTGAGTTCTGTGACGTGCTGCCACTTCTCCCTGTGATGGGCTCTTCCTAGTATTGTACCCACTGACCCATTTAGCCTTGCCACCCCGAACATGCAGGCCCTGGTGACCCACCACAGTATTTGGGGTCCGTCAGCTGTGTGCCTCTTCAGCTCCCCAATAAATAGCGTGTTCCTTGTATCTGATACCAGATTTCATACCTAGAAACAATTGCAAAACTTTAGGCTAATGGTACTTTGTTACTCTTCTCCCTGGGTTATTTTATGCTTGAAAGGAAAAAATTTAATCTCACGCTGTCTGCCCATTTCTA
This sequence comes from Lepilemur ruficaudatus, assembly GCA_963574885.1. Lineage (NCBI taxonomy): Eukaryota > Metazoa > Chordata > Mammalia > Primates > Lepilemuridae > Lepilemur > Lepilemur ruficaudatus. The sequence continues at coordinate 46,508 of CAUYRT010065837.1, forward strand.
GTATTAATATTTTAAGATGCCCCAGTCACAGGCTGTCAGACACAAGCAGCAGCTTGTATTTACATTTTGCTTCCCGGAGGAGGAGTTGGTGGGCACTGCCCAGCTGGTGGCAGGAAAGGCCCCTGTCTTGGATGTTGAGGCACCCACCTGCATGTCTGCGGGGTGACTGTACTTTTCCCTTTATTATAAGCCCACCAAAAAGGAAACTTGTTTCTGTTACTAATAATGGATATTGTCTTCCAGAGGGTATTTACCATAACTTCTTCAGGGGAAGAAATTCTGGCTTTTAACACTCTGCTTAATATTTCAGTAGAAAAATAACAAAAAGACATTATATATATGGGGAATTGCTCCCTTTAGCCAAGATCATGATTCCCCTAACTTGAGACAATATGGTTTGTAACATTGACCTTTATATTCTCTATTAAGCCTGCTAATCAAGGTATTATTGTTAAGACTCAGGCCTTCCCATTCTCGTCAGACTTCATTTTTCACACCCAGAATATGACTGATGTATTATTGTTTGGCTTTTAGCATTTCCGTGTTTTTCTTACATACTCTTTAAAAATATTTAATCCCCTTTTGAGATGTTTGCTTTTGCAGTTAACTTGCAACATAACTGTTCTCTTAGTTTTTCTCTTTACCAGCCTCTTTAATCCTTCCTCTCTGACTGACAGGTGTCCATCATCAACACTATTAGAAGGATCATAAAAATTTATTTCCCCTTAGCACTCATCTCTAGGTCCTCTTAGTCCATTATCAGTGGAATCATGCTCATCCTTGCTTTACCCCCTTTCTCCCATGGTTAGGTCCAGCAGCACTAAAAGCCCTAGAGAACTTCTTGTCCACTCTGATACTAGATCTATAGATTGGCATCACTGGAGAAGGAATAGAGAACTCCATGAAGTAATTGCCAGCTACCATTTTAAAAATTTTTTTTATTTTTGGGAATTCAAGGAAAAGAATTATTTTGTATTGCATAGACTGAAACAGTCCAAGTTTTTGTTCATGACATCTGGCATCATTTAGCCTGTGACCACACTGTATCCCTCACTGCTTTAACAGGGGCAGCAAACGCTGTCCATTTGAAACTGCGATGTCTCTTAATTCAGTATCTTTTAGTGTCACTTTGCTTTCAAAGTATTGTGGCTAAAATGGTTAGTGAGGCCCTAAGTTGTATGCCCTGTTAAACAGATCCCCAGGGTTTTTGAAGAAATTACTACCATCATTTTCCTAAAACTAATTTGAACCTAGATGCCTGTGCATTTCAGGAGTGTTGACTGGAGAAGTGAAGAGATAACGGAGAAAACCTTAAAGTATGACATAATGAAGTTCTACAGGGAATACAGAAAAGTTATAGATGTCAAGTCGGGTGGCCCCTGCTGTGGGAAGAACAGCTTGATGTCCACACATATGCACAGCACACCTGCATCTCTCTCCCTTTGCCTCCTTGGTCGTATCCATGGGAGAGCGTATTAAAAAAATAATTATCTTTCCATCTATTTTACTTTTCCATTAGTTTTTAAATGATGATCACACAAGCTTGATCCCTAGAAATAATACTTTCCTATAAAAATCTTGCTATGTAAAAGTAATATTCTTTTTTTCCCAATATTCAGGATTGAATCCAATGACCTGCCTCTGTTGACTGCTATTGCCAGTACACATTCTCCTCACGTGGCTCAAATACTCTTATAAGCTAAAGCTCAGGACAGTTCTTCCTCGGAAGAAAAAAAATCAAATTCTCAACTGAAGGAGAAAGGAATAAGCTCTCTGTGACGTCAGAAGCATAAGAAGAGCAACCAGAAACAGTCATTCCACCTTTTTGTTTTGTGTTTTTGTTTTCAAGCGGATGCTTCATTGGAAGCCTTAGGTTTACTTTACGTAATGTAATGGCATTTGTGACTGTCATGAACACTTTAGGCCTTTTGTTACCCATGAATCAACAGAGAGAGTGACCTTTTTGGTAGGAGGAAACATGAGCACTACACAAAACACTAAGCTGTTGCTACAGATTGCCTTGTGCTGTTTGGGCAGAAGAACCAGTGACTTTGGAGCAGGGAGGTAAACAGCGTACATGACATTCCAGTAGGAAACCACGTCCAAGGTTAAGTGTGGGCACTCCAAACTGGAGAAAGCATATTTTGCCATTCTGAGAAGACAGAACAAGGACTTGGGATTCCAGATCGGAGTTTGCTTTTTACACGAGGTGAAATGAAGAAAGCTGCATTGTACCATCTTCAGCTCTGGTGGCTGTAGCAGTTACTGGTTGACGTAAAACATGAAAGAGGATTGCCTGTTGGAAAGAGAGTGCTTTAGGAACCCACTGTTTTCATTTCTTCTTGGAGTTTACCTTGTTTCAGATGTAGCCACAGGTAGGTCAGAGATGGATTATTGGTGCAATAGACCCAAGAATCAATGTAGCATCTTAATCCCATCAAGATGTAGTTTGTAGCAGCAAAGTGTACAGTCTGAAACCATATGTTGTATCCTTCTACTTTAGAGCTTTCAGCAGCCTTTTTAAGAGAGGCCATTTACCAAAGTTATTTCTATAAGCTCAAGAGTGTTTCTGTTGGTAAGTTCTTCCAGCTGAAGCCACTTTCTTCTTAGACTAGTTAATACAAGTGACTATTTATACTTTAAAAGGCACAGCTGTCCTGGTGGGAAATGAAACCTGCAACAGTTCAGCATGACTAGTGAAAGCAGTTAGTTTGAACATTTAGAAACAATTATATGATCTAAATTTTTACCTTATCATTGCTGTGCCTTCTAATTCCTATGTCCTTTTCAAAACATCTTTCCAGAAATTAATTTACCCATTGTATAAAACCTACCAAAATGAATTGTTTTATCCCAGTTTACTTTAAAAAAAAAAAAAAAACCTTAATTTTCTGTTAATATAAAAAACTTTAGTTTACTGACCATGAAACAGACTATGTACCAACATCCAGGGTCCAGTAAAAGACTTTCTAAAAAAATTGGCCATTGAAAGATAGGAGCTAATCTACTAAAACAAAACATTGTTAGCACTTTGCAGATCTTGAGTGCAGTTGATTATAACCAAGCTCTGATTTCCTTTCACTATTTTATGAATTAATTCGAGTCCTTTCCATGCATCCTTTGTACCTAAGATGAAATAACCTCCCTTTTAGAGATTAGAATGACTTCAGATTTTCTGTCTAATCCTGATCCTGTACACCAAGTTACACAAGTTTATCTCTTTATTCTTTTACAAATGCAAATTATTTGTTTGAAAGAGTATACCAGCAGTACCAATGGAGAAAAATCAACGTATTATTTCTTAGGAGTAATTCCTAGGAATAGGTCATAACTGCTACCTTTCCCTCTCTTTTTTTACAATGCGAAGTGTAGATGGGTGCATTAAGGCTCTTAAGATCTTTAATCTTCATTTTATGTCATTCATAAAATTGAGATTTTCCATTTCCTTTTGCCTAACATTTGACTTTGATATTTTAAATTCTCTAGTTGCATGACACCATTTGTTTGCCGTTATGTTACAGAAAGAGAATGAACCTCACCTGTGGCTCAGCTCCCTCAGCATTCATTTCTTATTATATGTGAATAAACTGTCATAGCTAATGTTACAACTTTTCCATCTGCACCAGTTTTTAAAGCATTCCCCTCATCTCTTGTTCCCTTTTCCTTGTTTACATGTTTTGGGCACTTTCCCTCATTCACCATCTTCCAGGTTTTCATAGAAAAATAACTTGATACAAAATCAGTTCAATTCTAATGTGGATATAGTGGCATGTTGAAAATTCGACCCATATCGGGGAAATTAAAGGGCTGATTCCAAACTCTATACATAAAAAAAAATTAGCCCAGACCCTCATAAGCCTGAGAAAATTTAATTTTCCTCTTAATGTTCTAAAACTCACTCTTCAAAAAATGTCTGGAAAACTACAGGTGGGCCTGTGTGGGGGTTGTCTCAGCAACACTCAGGAGTCCAGCCTCAGCCTAACCGTTTCTATTGCCTACAAAAACAGACCAAGAATGTTGCTGCTCTTTTATAATCCTACTTTAAATACTTACCATTCAAGTTTTCTTTGTCTTAAATTCAACCTCTTCCCAAAAGCAAAAAAGAAAAAAATCTCATGGAAGTGTGTTGAGATATACCCACTCACCCATCGGGCACCACCCAGTGGCTTCATTCTGGCTGAGCCCAAGAGGCAAGAAAGGGATCCCACCTGCTCCCATGACCACCTCAAGAAAAAAATAAAAATTAAAAAAAATAAATCTACCTCAGTTGACAGGATTCCACCTTTAGGGTTTCTTCAACTTATAAGTCTTACCTGTTGAGTGTAACTTTTGTAGCATCTTGCTTTTTTTAAGCAAGCTAGTGAGGCATGACAGAGCAGAAGTGTGTAAATGTTACTGTGATGGACCTCTTTCTAGCATGTTGCAGTTTTATTTTTTAATAAATTGATAAGTGAAATGAATGTAAAGGTAATTGTGACGTTTTAAACATGACAATGAAAATTTAAAATGTAGCTTCCATTCTTGTGCATAATTCCAAAGTATTTTATTTTTTATCAGTGTTAAATAGCTTTTTGTACAGGCTTCAATCCATTTTTCTGAAGTGTGCTGTTTTTTAATGAAAGTAATTATAATCTTTTCACATCCCATGGAACTGCCGTTTACACATTGCAACTTTTTAAACTTACCATATTTTTCAAAATTAACTTTTTTGAAGGGAGGAAAATCCCCACATGCTAAATAATACTAAACTGTTGTTTGTGCTCTTATAATTAGGTCTTGAGATTTTATAAAAATTTAGTCTGTAGCTTTTTAGGTTCTTCACTAGAGTTGGTTGTACATAAAAATAAAGAATATAAAGTGACCCCAAAATTCTTTTAAATGTCTGGCTTTTTCCACTAATATGTACTTTTGAGAGCATTTTGTCCATGCATATTTTCACCATTAAATTGAAAAAGTCTTTAGCTTCTCTTGGTAAATGTGAACCGTTTGTTTTTTTATTGTGCTTTGGGGGAGAGGATATTTTAATATAATTTTTTGCCTAAATCAAGCAGCCCCCTCTGAATGTTAATTTTTAAATGTCAGGATTTGATGAACCATGCATCTTGGAAAGTGAGATTGCAATATGCTTAAATTTAAATGGTGTTTAAAAAAGGAGAAAATTCTGGGATTTATTATTATTTGAAGCTCCATTAAGAGAAACTCATAGGACTTTATATTTTTGATCAGTTGAATAGATACCAATGTCATTGTGTGGAAATTTTTTTTAAAACTTGTTCATGTATTATTTTGATCCATTTTTTCTGTGGCATTTGGTGCAATAAACCTTTTGAATTTATCTTGAACATTTTCCTGGTGCTGCATATGATTTGTTACATATAATCAAAATCAGAAATCTCATTTCCAATAATTCATACCAAAACAATTTTATATACGTTAGTGGTTTTCAACAGGAGTGTTCCGGAAATGTGGGGACATTCTTGGTTAGCATAGTGACAGGTAAGAGCGAGTGGCATGTAGAGGGTGGGGGCTCAGAATGGCAGGTGAAATGTCCTGTACCATGCAGGACAGCTCTGCAGGATGAGCTGTCCCACCTCCTGTGTCACCTTTAATGTCCTGCCAGACATTCATGTGAGTGGAAAAACCTGTTTATGATAACCTGAGAATTCAATCCTGCTTTACATAAAAGCACAATGTATTATTTACAGGATTTTAATATATGATGAATTCTCTAGGAATACAGCTGTTACATACATTGAGGGAAGATTTTACTTTAACAAGAATCGATCACTTGGTCATTACCAAGAATTAACATACTTTTGGAAAACTACGTGACTTAACAGCTGTGATACTCATGGAATTGGAGTCACTGACAGAGTGCATATCTCTGTCTTCATTAGTAGCTGCTGCATTCATGGAGACGCTATATAGATGCAAGCATCTGCCTACTTCTTACTTTCTAACCTACTAGTGCCCAACACATGTTAAATGATGTACCATTATAAATTACTTTTAAATAGTATATCTAGGGCATTGTATTGGTTTTTCATAAATTATGTAAGTAGTTATTTGAGTTTTAGGGCAGTAAAGGAGGATTACAAAATATTTGCTATGAAAAGGGATGAGATACATTGATACACTATGGTCTCAGGAAAAAAATATGCCATTGAGGGTAACTTTTGTACCAACATAATGCCATACTGAATTATGTTATCTTAAAGACTACACAGAGGAGTTAGATTAGGTATTTCAAAGTCCTTTCTGCTTAAATAAAAATTTTAAGTTTCTCATGTTCCCTGAAGCAGGGGAGTTTTTTTCCCCTGCATATTCAAATTACCAAGGTTGGCTTCCCCACTGTGTACTCGAGTGAAACAGTTTTGAAATCATGCCATTGATAAAGGTTGTGAACACACACATGCATACCACATTGCTTTTGGGTTCCCTAGTGCCTAGACTGTTCTGTCAGATGCTTTCTCTGTTACCTCATTTGGTCCTCACGACTGGATGAGATGGGCACTGTGACGGTTAATTTTATGTGTCAACTTGGTCAAGCCACAAAGCTCAGATATTTGGTCAAATGCCAGTCTGGATGGTGCAGTGAAGGTATCTCTTAGTTGAGATTAATTTTTAAATCAGTAAACTTTGAATAAAGCAGATTACCGTCTGTAATGTTAATGGGCTTAAATCAATCAGTTGACAGTCTTTAAAAAGACTGAAGTCTCCCCAGGAAGAAAGAATTCTGTCTCCAGACTTGACCTGCAGCATCAGTTCTTCCCTCGGTCTCCAGCCTGCTGGCCTACCCTGCCGATTTTGGATTTGCCAGCTTCCACAATTGTAGAAGCCAATTCTTGAAAAAAAAAAAAAAAAAAAAAAAAAAACACCTCTCTCCCTGTCCCTCCTGCTCTCCTATACACATACACACCCCACTGGTTCTGTTTCTCTGGAGGACACCGGTACAAGTACTTAGGAGATCAGCACAATGATCTATGTGGTAACCCGAAATGGAGTATGGTAGGATCAGAATATTGTCATGCCAAATTATAGCAAGTAGACTTAAGCAAAGATCTTTAACATAATAACAGTATAAACTTTAGAGTTATCCCTTAAGGGTTAAAATACAACTCACATGGTCTCTGTATACGTACTGCAAAGAAGAAATGGAAAACAAACAAAAAGCAGACCCCTCTGAGATGAAAAGGAGGTAACATTTCATTAGAAGTGGGAGAAAAATGTCCCCCTCTTCCCCACAGATACATCCCCACAGTTGTGTGCTAATTCCTATAATTGTGCATCTCTTAGCTTTCCTAGGGATCTCGAACCATCATTTGTCATCCCTTTCTGTCATCTTCAGGTTCTCAGTCTACTGACTTTTTCTACACAAAGTATTAAAAAAAAATTGTTTCACCCAGATTAAACCTTTCTCCTAAGCCCTCCTTCCCTTTATCTTCTCTTTCTTTTGACAGCCAAGCATTTTCTAGAGCTGTGGTCCCCAACCCCTGGGCCACAAACCAGTACCAGTCTGTGGCCTGTTAGGAACTGGGCCATACAGCAGGAGGTGAGCAGTGCATGTGAGCGAGAGAAGCTTCATCTGTATTTACAGCCGCTCCCCGTGGCTTGCATCACCACATAAGCTCTGCCTCCTGTCAGATCCCTGGCAGCGTTAGATTCTCCCAGGAGCTCCAACCCCACTGTAAACTGCGCATGCGAGGGATCCAGGTTGCGCTCCTTATGAGAATCTAATGCCTGATGATCTGGGGTGCAGCTGAGGCGGTGATGCTAGCACTAGGGAGCAGCTGCAAGTACAGATTATCATTAGCAGAGAGGTTTATCCCCCACCACCCCCATGGTCGTGGAAAAATTGTCTTCCATGAAACTGGTTCCTGGTGCCAAAAATTTTGGGGACCACTGTGCTAGAGAGCTTTCTTTACTTCTTTGCTTGCTATTCATTCTCTTCTCACTGCCACCAGGCTCCCCACTCCCCATCACCCTCACTAGTTCTGAGAGTTCAGCTTCCCTTCCCATGATAACTGAAGTCTTTCTCCACGTGACAGCTGTCAAGCTAACTTCATGTCTCAAATGCATCATTTTTGCTTCCTTTCTGCCTTATCTCAAGCCCTCCTCATTTCTCAATTGAGTTATTGAAATACACTCGAAACTCGCCTCCCTTTTATATCAATCCTCCAGGGTGATGTCTACATCTTTCTGAAATGAAAATTTAGTCCTGTCACTGCCCTGTTCAAAAGCCAGCCCAAGCTAGGCATGGTGGCTCACGTCTATAATCCTAACACTGGGAGGCCGAGGTGGGAAAATTGCTGGAGGCCGGGAGTTTATTATCAGCCTGGTCAACATAGCAAGACCTTGTCTCTACAAAAAAATAGAAAAAATTAGCTAGATGTGGTAGTGTGTGTCTGTAGTCCCAGCTACAAGGGAGGCTGAGGTGGGAGGATCACTTGAGTCCAGGAGTTTGAGGCTGCAGTGAACTGTGATCAGGCCATTGCACTCTAACCTAAGCAACAGAGACAACCCTTTCTCAAAACAACAAAAAGCCCAGCAAAATCCAAGTTCCTTGGCACTGTGCACTTAAATGACCCAGCTAATCTCTCTTCTGCAGCCTCATCACCAAATACTCCTCTTTGTGCTCTATTATCCAGCCATGTTGAACCACACATACTTCCCCAAAGGTGCTAGGTTATTGTTGCCTTTGCCCTATATATTCGTTCTGTCTAGTCTGCCTCTTCCCTCTGCCTCATCAAATCCCTCCTGTTCCTAGCTCAAAATTCAATTCATGTCAAATCCTCTAGCACCTTGCTACTCAAGGTCCCCAGGCCAGCACCAACTGACTGCATCACCTGGGAACTTGATAGAAATGCAGAATCTCAAACCCCATCCCAGACCTACTGAATTATAATCTGCAGCTTAATACGATCCCCATGTGATTTGTATGCACAGTCAAATTTGAGGATGCTGCTCTCAAATTCAATGTGAGTGAGTGGATGAGGGAAAGAATGAATCAATCACTGAGATTGACATTCATTTATTGGAATGAAGGGGAGCAATGAGAATGTTTGCTAGCAAAGAACTGAAATAGAAATGGATGATGTTAAAAGTGTCTGTCAGGGTTGGGCACAGCAGCTCAAGCCTGTGATCCCAGCACTTTGGGAGGCCGAGGCCAGAGGATTGCATGAGGCAAGGAGTTTGAGACCAGCCTGAGCAACATAGCTAGACCCCATCTCTACAAAAAAAATTAAAAATTCTATCATATTCTATCATATTCTATCATAAATTTTATAACACTTAGGGAGCTGTTACTTATGTGGAGAAAAAAAATGACCAAAAATCAAGAAAGGAAAATAACAAATGGATCCAAAGGATAGAACCTGAGACACATTTTGTGATTTAAAAAGAGAAATTGGGGAGAATATAGTAGAAGAAACAGTTTAGAAATTTTGCCCAATGGATTTCCAAAAATATCTGTAAGAGCATCTTGGGTAAATGTATACAAGAATGATGCATACTGCTAAATATCATAAATTGTACATTTTAGAAACATTGTAATTAGTTAAGCTCTAAACTTAACTTTATAAATGGAAAACCAAACTCAAGAGCATGAGTATAAAATATGCCCATTTCCGACCATCTATTTTGATGAGAAACCATGCAATATTGTCTATAGGGTTATGATTTTAAAAATCTCATTCAAATTCCCTTGTAACATTGACACATTTTCATTTTTGAGAGGCTTTTGGTGCCTGGTTCTGATTCTTGCAGCATAAGAATGGAAAATGTGCTGGCATCTCAGGCATAGTGATGGTAGCCACACATTGGTGTCTACGTGTGAGGCATTGTGTTGGAGGCTGTTCACATGTGGTTTTCATTATTTGCTTTTGAATATAGAAGAATACTTGCTTCAATTTATTTTCCCTGAAATGGATTTATATAAAAGGGAGGAGAGTTGAGTACTTATTGAACTATCCACAGGAGCTCTGAAGGATGGTACAAAAAATGGACTTGTAGAACAAGTATCTAACGTATTAAATATCTCTGGAAATTTAGGAGAAAGCCTGGCTGAAAGAAAGACTATTTTGAATACTACAGTATTTTGTTTATTTCTGGAAGGGAAAGGGTGTGATCAACACCCCTCACCAGTGAAGAGTTAAACTGACCTCAGGTACCTCTGGATGAGATGCACTGATGCATTTATCTGGGTTTCCTGCTCCAAACTCATAACCTGAATCCACTCATAAAGAAACCTCAGACAAGCCCCTATTGAGAGATGCTCTATAGAACTGGCCTGTACCCTTCAAAAAAATACCAGTGTTATAAAAGACCAAGACTGAGGAACTCTTCCAAACTGAAGGAGACTACAGAGACAGGATAACTAAATGTTGTACATGATCCTAGATTAAATCCTGGATCAGGGAAAAATATAAAGATCATTTAATAAAATTTGATTATGAACTTTACATAATAATAATGTATCAATGTTAAATTTCCTGAGTCTTATCAATTGTACTGTGGTTATTTGAGAGAAGAATATCCTTGTTCTTATGAAATTCACCCTGAAATATTAAGGAGTAAAGGGGCTAAGCTGGGCATGGTGGCACATGCCTATAGTCCCAGCCACGTGGGAGGCTGCGGCAGGAGGATCGCTTGAGCCCAGGAATGAGCTATGATTGCAGCATTGCTCTCCAGCCTGGGTGACAGGGTGAGACCCTATCTCTAAAAAGAGTATGAGAGGAGAGGCAAAGGGAAACATGTCTGCAACTAGCCATCAAATGGGGAAAGAGAGAACATTAAAGCAAGTAAAATTAACAACAGATGGATCTGGATAAAGAGTATATGAGTTCTTTGTACTGTTAGTGCAACTTGCTTTGCAAATTTGAAATCAAAATAAGAAATCTTTTACCAGATTTTTTTTTAATGCACAAAAATATTTCGATTGGATCTAGTGAATGAAAGAAGAAGGTATTGGGGATAATTTAATTCGTGATAACTCTAATCCTACACAAAATTAGTTCAGTGATGGAAAGTAACTAATCCAAGCCTTCCTCCACACACACCGCAATAAAACGTTTCATTTGGATCTATCCCAAAATTCAGACCACACAGAATGTTAGGACTTGAACTGTTGTTCCCTTTTTAAACAGAAAGTCTACCTAAGGTCAGGACCTACCAAGGAGGACGACTATGGCTCCCTCCGAGAATGTTTCAAATAGACATAATTAATTGCTGATGAATCAGCTTTCTGGGGACAGAGGGTAAGTAATATTCTAGTGAGTTGGCAAGATTCTGCAACAGAGCAACACGACTCTGTGTAGGGAACAGGAGTCTCTGGATCCGAGCTCTTCTATTAGCTTTTCTACCATGGGAATTTGCTGTCAAACTCAATAGTGAAATCCTGGATGACTACAAAGTGCATTGTGCTGTGGGATTATGCACAAGGCTATTATAGGAGAGTGGTTTGTACACAGACCTCAGAAAATAGCTATTGAACATATACTACACTTTTTTACTTGATTCCCATGCTAACTCTATAAAATATTCAGAACAGATACAAATATCCTTGTTTTACTTATAAAAAACCCATATACAGAAATTATGCAACTTGCCCAAGATTCGTATTCTCACTCTGCTAACCGGTGCATTCTCACTCGTGTGCGGGTTTTGAGGGGGTTAGAGAAACGTCCGTTTCACCAAGCACTTTCTTGGTCAGGAAGTCACAGGGATGGGCACGCTCCAGGTTAAACGTTGTGATAAATAAGCAATTCTAAGGACTAAATCACACAACCTCTTGTTTTCTTTCACTATAAAATGGGAATAAAAACCACTTACCCACTGAATTAACATTATTGTGGCAATCCAATACAAGTGACAAAATGCTTCGGCAAGTTAAAAGGAGCTATACAACAGATTGTTATTAAAAACATTCCTGTATGTTAACCTGATTTTTTTCTATGATGATTCAGAAAAGCAAAAAAATCATACCTTTTCCTTATTTGGTAGCATTGGCAGCTTAGATGGTTTGCAAGTTCTTGGTGACGGTGACTTATTCTGCCTAACAAGAATGGCCCGTTTGGAATTTCTCTGATTGGTGTCCTCATAATCACCCATATGCCAGGCCATAAAACCGCGACTGTATTTTCCTTGCATATCCAGGATATAAGGTTTTGGTTGCCTGAAATAGGAACAAATTGGTCGGTTCTCAGATGGAAAAAAATCTAGCAACAAGACCACCAGTTTTCAGATGCTTGAGATTTATCTGTTTCTCTAGTAATTTGAGGTGATTCTAGCCATGTGGCTTGGGAGAGCTGAACACCTGAGCCATCAGCCAGCATCCTGAGAAGTTCCTGGACTCCATCCATCCACTCTACGATACTGGGCTGCTGGAAATGCCAGAAACTACCTGCAGGATGGACACTCGTCTGGGAACCTCATCAATGAATGCACTCCCGTGTCATGACTGACCCTTTACGTCTTTTCAGAGCCAAGCACAGAAGATGCTGTGAAGCTGAAGGTGGCATGTTAAGGCTGAAACCTCTTGAGACCCCTGTGTTCTCCTGAAGGACATAGCCTGTCCTTTTTGAGGTCTCCTGGGCATTCAAGGAAACACCAGGTTTTAGATTCCTAACACTGGATTTGGCCATCATTTTAGAGGAAAGATCTAGACTCATCCTCTTTCCTTGGTGACATCCTTGGGTAGATTTCAACAACCCTAAATTAAAACATTATCTCAGCCCTGCCTTTCCATCATAAAGGCAGGGGGTGGTAAGGGTGAGGATTACCATCTCATTTGGAAGGCTGCCATTGCTCAGAGAGCCTCGTGGCACTTCTTATCCACCATCCCACAACCTGGGCTACCAGAGCCCCTTGGCGGCTACACAGTTCCCTTTCTAGAATCTGAGTGTTACGGATTCCCAAGTTCTCTGGACCAAGATTTGCAGCAGGTCTGCATCGCTCTTCACTCATTTAAGAACGTGCAAGCATTCACTAGATGCCGAGCTCAGTATGAGGCGCTGGGGAGACAGTAGCAGTAGGACACAGTCCCTGACATCACGGAGCTTATACACCAGTCGAGGAGACAGACCGACAAGTGAAATATTTGGGAGGTACTATGAAGAAAAATAAAGACACAAGGAATAGAAAATCTGGGGCATGCCATTTTTGTGAGGATAGGCAGGAGAGGAAGAGGCGATGTTTGAGCAAAGAGCTAAACGAAGCAAGAGAGTGAGCGATCCTCACAGCACACGGGATCAGACACGCCCTACCCATTCACAGAAATCGCAGCATCCCTGCGGTGGGAGGAAAGCAGTCAGGGCTCTCTGCAGCAAACCCGCCACTGACATCCCATAGCCCTAGAATAAAGTCCCAACTCCATGGCATAGCATACAGGGGTGTTTGTTGTTGCTGGTTGTTGTCTGTCTGTTTTCCTTTTTTAAATGGTGATGAGCCCTTCTGGTCCTCTCTCCTCGGCCCGTCCCAACTCTCAGACACATACATGGTCCATCCTTATGCTCTCATTTCCCCCAGGAGCTCTGGACAGGCCACATTTTCAGGACCTACAACCTTTGGCTTCAATGTTTCCTTCTGCTTGGAATTCCCTCTCCTCCTCCTTTCCTTGAAAACTGCAACTAAGGTAAGGCTTTCAATGTCACCTTTTCTGTGAAGACTTTCCTTATTCCTGACACACAGCAATTTTTCTCCTTCACTAGTACTTTATATTTGACTTCTTTTGTAGAAACTAAGTTTTTTTGAGATGGGATCTCACTATGTTGTCCGGGCTGGTCTCGAACTCCTGAGCTCAAGTGATCCTCCTACCTCAACCTCCTGAGTATCTGGGACTACAGCCGGGCTAATTTTTCTATTTTTTCTAGAGACAGGGTCTCGCTATGTTGCTCAGACTGGTCTTAAACTCCTGACCTCAAGTGATCTTCCCACCTCAGCCTCCCAAAGTGTTAGGATTACAGGCATGAGCCACCATGCCAGGCCAGTTTCAAAGAAACTTTAAAGGGCAGGATAGCTGATGATTAGAATACAGGAAACAGATATTGCTTACAGTTTATATTAGCTTGATTAATGATGCATAGGAAAACCATTTCATGCAAATGTGTTACCTTTTCTTTACAATAATGCATACAAGTAACTATATAGAATAGTTTAGAAAAGAAAACTCCTTGCACAAATTTTAGTCTTCCCGTAAGGGCTAAAATATTTTGTAGTCTTCTACTTTAAATTCAGAATGTCCTATGTCCCCAAATCTTGAATCACCAGGAGCAATGGAAAGTTAAAAATTAGTTATAATTCAAAGATTTTAAAGGTCTTATAGAAATACTTGCCACATCGATGATATACTCATACTATATTGAACTTACAAATGAGCCCCAGCGTCTGAAGAGATAAACCAAGGAACAGAACGTCCAACTGCAGACAGGGCATGAATGCTGGGCCCCAGTCATGATTAGCTGTCGGGACACACGTGGCCCCACAATGAACACCAAACATGCTTAGTGCAACACTCTCACTGCTTGATTATTACACTAAGTAGGTCCCTGAGGGTCAGATATTTATTTAAAACAATCTCAAGCTTATAGAAAAGTTGGAAGCACAGTTCAAAAGCTTCTTTTCCTGAACCATTTGAAAGTATGTTGTTGACCGGATACCTATTACCCCCACATACTTCGGTGTGTAATTCCTACAAACAGGGACATTTTATATAACCTAAACATAACCATCAAAATCAGAGAAAATAAAAAAATTAACCTTTTTACAGTACTACCATCTAATCTTCAGACATCATTCAAGTTTGGCCAATCGTCTTAATAACGTCCATTTTGCAAAAGGATCTAGTTCAGAGTCTCATATTACATTTCGTATTCACATTTCCTTCTGTCCAGAACAGTTCCTCAGTCTTCCTATGGCTTTCACACACCTTGATACTTTTGAAGAAAGCAGGCCGGTTATTTTGTAGAAGTCCCTCGATTTGGGTTTATCTTATGTTTTCTCCTGATTTAATGTAATTAAATTCAATGTATTTAGCTTTGGGTTATGCATCTTTGGCAGGAATAACACAGGACGGCCATAGCTTTGACTTAGCCCATTACTGATGAGGTTCACTTAAGTCAATTGCTGAAAGTGGTATCTACCAGGTTTCCCCTTTGTAAAATTACTTTTGCCCTGTTATTAGTATTTTGTGGGAAAATACCTTAAAATGATGCAAAAGTCTGTTCCCATATCAAATGTTTTATTTATATTTGTTTAAATAAATTTATTTCAGTATGGACTCATGGTTTCCCATTTTATCCAATGGGTAATAATCCATCCTGACGCCATTCATTCTGATGCTCAAGTTGTCCCAGATTTGGCTAGTAGGAGCTCCTTCGATCTGGTTTCTGTGTCCTTATGACTATATCCTTGTCATTCTTTGAGCATTTCCTTTTTTTTGGTACAAAAAATGTCCCAGGTTCATCTTTTCCTGATCCAGCCCTGGAACAATCCATTTTGCAAAGGAACTTTAGTCTCTTTTGGTGGAGAATGATATTTAGGGACCAAGATCTGGATTCTAAGCATTTTTATTGTTATAGGGGTAATACTGCTCCTGAGCCATAGTTTTTTTCCTTTTCATATTTGTAAATTTCTTCTACTACAGTGATAAACCTGGCTCCCATTCCCTTTATATATACTTGTTTGATCAGTCTCCCTCCCAGTCTATAGCCCATCTCCCAGTACCACCACCATTCCTCTGCCTTGTGCATACCCTCCTCACACCATGTGGAATGTGATGCCCTCATCCAGGATACCCCTTAGCAGACACCCTTCTCACCTGCTCTGGACCAACACAGCTCCCCAACTCCCCAGTCTGGAGCTACCACACCACCAGCTAATTTTTTTTTTTTTAATTTTCTGTAGAGATCAAATCTCACTATGTTGCCTAGGCTGGTCTCTAACTCCTGGCCTCAAACAATCCTCCTGCCTTTGCCCCCCAAAGTGCTGGGATTATATGCATAAGCCACCATGTCCAGCCTGCTCATTTATTTATAATTGTTATGTCTTGACCAGTCTGAACAAGAGCAAAACTCCATCTCTGCAAAAGATAGAAAAATTAGCCAGGCATGGTGGTGTGCACTCTGTCTCAAAAAAACAAAAAACAAAAAAAACCATTATGTCTTCTTGGTGGACTGACCATTTTATCACTACAAATTGTCCTGAATCTCTAGTAATTTTGTCCTCAAAGTCTAAATTTTCTGATATTAGAATAACCACTCCAACTCTCTTTGCTTACTACTTGATATAACCTTTTTATTGTTTTTTTATTTTTTGAGAGTGAGTCTCACTCAGTGACCCCAGGTAGATTGTAGTGGCACCATCATAGCTCACTACAGCCTCAAACTCCTGGGCTCAAGCAATCCTCCTGCCTCAGCCTCCCAAGCACATGCCATGAAGCCTGGCTATTTTTTCTATTTTTAGTAGAGACAGGGTCTTGCTCTTGCTCAGGCTGCCACAAATTCCTGAGCTCAAGCAATCCTCCCACCTCAGCCTCCCAGAGTACTAGAATTATACTCTGGGAGGCATGGAACCACCATGCCTCGCCTATCTTTTATATGTGTCTTTGAATTTAGAGTTTGTCTTTTATAGATAGCATATAGTTGGATCATACTTTTTTTGTTTTTTGTTTTTGGTCAATCTCTGCCTTTTGATTGGAATGTTTCATCCATTTACATTTAATGTAATTATTAACAAGGCAGGATTTATGTGTTATTTTGCTATTTGTTTTCTATATGACTTATATCTTTTTTTGTTTCTCTACTTCTTCATTACTGCTTTCTTTTGTGGTAAATAGATATTTCCTGGTATACTATTTTAACTCCCTTGTTTTATCTTTTACTATATGTTTTTCAGTTATTTTCTTAGTGGTATGCCTGGGGATTATTAATGTCTTAATTTAATCTGATTTGGGTTAATACCAACTTAATTTCCATAATATAAAAACTTTGCCATGTACTTGCATCAAATTGGCACTAACTGACCAACACTAAGGTGCTCACATGGTAGTAATATTCTTCAGGTTCCATTCAGGTGGGAGGGGGATTGAGGGTGGGTAAACTCACAATCAGTGCTCTGTATGGGGGAAGGGCACACTTGCAGTTCTGGCTTCGGTGAGGCAAAGGGATTATATGTAACCAAGATGTTTGTACCCCCATAATATTGTGAAATTAAAAAAATTTTTGAATTAAAAGAAATTGGAAAAGAAAAAAACTTTGCTCCAATGTTACTCCATTTCCTCCTTCCTCCTTTGTGCTATTATTTTTATACAAACTACATTTTTCTAAATTATAAGACTATCAATAGTTTAATAATTTTTTATGCAGTTATCTTTTAAATTATATAAAAGAGAAGTTATAAATAAAAAATATATTAATACTGACTTTTTAATATACCTATGTAGTTACCTTTACCAGTGCTCTTTATTTTTCATGTGGATTTGACTTACTGTGTATAATCCTTTCATTTTAGCTTGAAAGACTCCTTTTAGCATTTCTTGTAGGGCAACTCTGTTACTGACAAAATCTCTCAGTTTTTATCTGAGCATATCTTAATTTCTTCTTCATTTTTAAAGCATAGTTTTGCTGGATGTAGAATTCTTGGCTGACAATCTTTCTTTTAGCACTTTGAATGTGTCATCCCATTGCTTTCTAACATCCATGGTTTCGCTGAGAATTCAGCTGTTAATCTCATTGAGTATCCCTCATGCATTGATGGTTACTTTTCATTCGCTGCTTTCCAGATTCTTTGTCTTTGCTTTTCAACAGTTTGACTATGACATATTTACATGTAGATCTCTTTGAGTTTATCTTACTTGGAGTTTGTTAAATTTCTTGGAGTATAAATTATTATTTTTCATCAAATTTGGGATGTTTTTGGCCACTATTTCTTCAAATATTCTTTCTTCCCCTTTCTCTCTCTCCTCTTCTTCTGGGATTATATGCTATGTTGATACACTTGGTGTCCCACAGATCATGAAGGCTTTGTTCATTTTTTTAATTCTTGTTTCTTTCTGTTCCTCAGACTGGATAATATCAATTGACCTATATTCATATTCACTGATTCTTTTTCAATAGCACAAATCTGCTACTGATCTTCTCCAGTAAATTTTTGTTATTGTAATTTTCAACTCTAGAATTTATTTCTTTCTTTCTTTTTTTTTTTTTTTTTTTGAGACATTATTGTAACCAACCTGGACTCAGACTCCTGGAGGATACTCCTATCTCAGCCTCTCACCTCAGCCTCCTGAATAATTGGGACTACAGGCATGTACCACTGCACCCAGCTCCATAGACCTTGATGCTGCTGCTTCTTGTTGATGTTGGTGGTGGTGGTGATGTTATGGATGTTTGTTTAGTGACTTTCCTGGGCTGGTGTAAACTCTGTCATATGTGCCCTCTGAAGCTTCTGCTTGGATAGTTTAGTGGTCAGCTAATTATTGGGCAGAAATTCCTTTAAATGCCTTGAACCAATAAGATTTCTGGTCTCTCTGTGTGTTGAGGCATACCTTCAATGCTCTGGCAGTCATATTACAACTCTGCCTTACCCTTCATTTATTGCTTGCATAGAGGTTCAAGATCAGCCAAAGATGAGAAATTAAGTCCTCCTCAGATCTTTCTATGGCATGCACACAGCCCTGCACATGTGCACAGCCTTCTAGATCCCTAGGAATATGTTGAAGTTTCTCAAAACCCCCTATGGACAGCTCATTTCCTGATTTTTCCTTTTAAGATTTTTGGTCAGCTCCTCTTTGCCCCAACTGCTATTGCTCCCTCAGACTGCTATGATGTGAAACAACTGCTACTGATTTTTTTTTTTCTGACAAATGCCCATGGGATAGAGCTGTTCACAGAGTCAGGTCAAATAAAGACAAAACCTGAGAATAGATCTTTTCAAAGGGTTTCAAGACAGGTAAAACATGACATCTCTTTGGATACAGGGCTTTTCAAAGAGCTTCAAACCTGTGTTCCCTTCTGATGATTGGTAAGCTGCTGGTTTCCAGTTACCATGGCTGTGAGGCTGTCAGTTTTCAAGGCTGCCATGGAAATGGGAAGAGAGGAATGGGAAGCACAATTTCAGATGCCACAAATTGACCAGTTCTGGCCAATTTTCTTAAATGCTGCATGAATTGCTACAAGCATTTGGTTCATTTCCAGTGTTTTGAAAAAAGGTGATTTTGATGATTTTTGCCAGTGTTCTTGTTTCTTTTTGGAGGAGCGTATTTGGAGGTCCTTACTCCACCATTCCTGAAGTGCTTCCCAAACTGAATCACTGTAAAACAAATTGGAGACTATATAAAGAAAAAATTGTCTATACCTTCTGTTTCCACTTCTTCATTTGTCCCTCCTCCATACGTTGCATTCTGCTTTGGGTTGTCATTACTTCACTGTGATGGTTCTCACCCCAGCAACCTCCTTTTTAGCTTCCAAATCAAATCATTTCTTTTCAGGCTTTCTAATGACTTCCGAGAACATTGTTGACATTGTCCTCCTCTTGGAATCTCTTTCCATAGTAGCCTTGAAAACCAACAAGTACTTCTAATATTATTTCATCTACATTTCTTTTGGAAGAATATATTCTTCTTTTTGCTCCTTTACCATTGGCATCCTTGATTCTCACTTCTTCATATATTACTACCCTCCTCCCAACCAAGGAATAGTATCTATATCCACAGATCTAACTTACATCAACTAGCGATGTTTAAATTTTTTATTTTCAGTTCTATAATTTAAAAATGCTCAGCTTCTTACTGGACATAGTACCAGGATATCTCATAGCCAAACATAATAATACTTTCTAGCATTTATAGAGATATATGAGGTTACAGACACTACGGTAGTTGATGTATATGTATTATCTCTAACCTTCATAATGATCCCATATGATAGATATCATATATTTTTTTTTTGAGACAGAGTCTTGCTCTGTCACTCCAGCTAGAGTACAATGGTGTTGTCATAGCTCACAGCAACCTCAAACTCCTGGACTCAAGTGATCCCCCTGCCTCAGCTTCCTGAGTAGCTGGGACTACAGGTGTGCGCCACCACACCTGGCTAATTTTTTCTATTTTTAATAGAGATGGGGGCTCATTCTTACTCAGGCTGGTCTCAAACTCCTAAGCTCAAGTGATCCTCCTGCCTTGGCCTCCCAGAGTGCTAGGATCATGGCATGAACCACCGTGCCCAGCCTCATTTCTCATTTTTTACATATACAAGATAAAACTGCTAAAAAGCAGGAAAGCTGGAATTTGAACTTGAAGTTGTTCTATTCTAAAAACATGTGATTACCTCATCTGTAAATTGCGGATAATAGTATAGTACCTATTTTTTATGACGATTAAATGAGTTAATATTTATAAAGCACTTAAAACAGTATCTGGCCAATAGTAAAAAATTCATCAACGTTAGCTATTATTATAGGATGCTACCTCTCAGTCCATCTCTCTATCTCCCTCCTTTCTCTCCCCACCTCCAACCCCCAAAAAACTCTCTCCCTTCCTGTGTTCCCTCTTTTGGTCAATGACATAACCATATCCTCCATCACCCGAGACAGACATATCAGAATTAGCTTTCACTTATACTTCTCCTCTATCCCTCCACATTTAGTTGGTTGCCAAGACTCACTGAATCTTTTTCTAAACTATCTCACCACCCCCAGCTCTCTAATTCAGGCTCCCATCATTGTGATTATTGCAACATCACTTAACTTGTCTTCCTCAGTCACTCCCTTCCTCTGTTACATCCACTCATCAAACAGTGTCCTACACCTATTATATGCTGGGTATTCTTTCTAACACATGGATTTAATTATATCATTTCCCTACTTAAACATTTTTAAACAATTCATTGCTTAATAGATTTAAGCTCAAAATCTTCAGTATGGAATATAAAACACTGAACAATCTGGTCCCTGGACTGCAATTCCAGCCTTGCCTTTCACCACACTTCCAAACCAATACCCTACGTTTCAGCCATACCAGACAACCAGTCATTTTCTCAACACATCATGAAAGGTGAGCCTTTGCTTGTGCAATGCCTTATGGCTAGAATTCCTTTCCTGCCTCCACCTCCTTTCTCTCTTGATTTTCCACGCAGCCTTTCAAATGCAGTTCAAGTGTTACTTCTACAAAACATCTACAAAACATGCCCACCTTCAACTTTGGGGCACAATTGCTTCTTTTCTTCCCCACAGAACACTGTTCATTCCTATCAAATATGTTACACTTGGTGTTGTCATGTTGATGCTCTCCCTCAGTAAGTCTATGAGTAAAGGGAAAGAACCATTCCTTACTTTTTTGTGTCTTCAGTGTCTAACAGAATTCCTGACATAGAACACATTTTCGGTCAATTTTGTTTGCTTCCAAAAAAAAATTTTTTTCTCTCTCTCTCCAACAACAGAGACTGTGACGGCACACGATAGTGGGTTTGGGATGTGGGGGAATTGATTTTAAATAGTAAAACATGTCGAAATTTTCCTTAAAAACTATTGGGTTATTTGAGAAATGACCAAGATTTTCCTAGCAGCCTGAATAGGGGAGAAATGGGATGTGAAGATAAAATAGACTTCAGTGCTCAGTTAAGAAATGACGAGCTGTGCCTAGCTTATGTAACTGTCTAAAACAGATGGGACAAACTTGACATTCATTTTGACACTTCTGCCCAGAGAAAACACTCTGGACGGCTGACAGGGGTTGTGCCGGCGGTGGTGCTATTGGTCTCCAGTCTTCCCCCTCCTTTGCGCCTCCATCTCGGCCCACGGAGGACTCAGTGGTAGCCATTTTGATTCATGACCAAACAATCCAATGAACTCTTGGTATGTTTTGGCAAGACAAACAGCTTGAATAAATATGTTTACTTAAATCGATCAAAATAGCTGGTTATTCTGGAGAACTGACCACCTGGGCTTCAGTCTTGCCCGGGAAAAAACCTTCTTCTTCTGTTCAGCATTCTGACCCACACCTTCTGGGCTCTCTCTGGTTGACTAAAAATAGTTGTAATAAGTGGTCGAATTACTGTCTTTTTGGATTCCAAAGTTAAAGAAAGAAAATTACTGTTTAAGTTTCAGTGAGTCAGTCTAATATAAACCCCAGAAACAGTCATTCACTTGAGTTTCAGATGGAGAAATTATGTGGAAACTTCCCTTTGGGGCTTCAGCATTTCCCTCGCGGCATCGTAAAGTGACGTGACTCGGGGCACTCACGTGTTTGTAGCCTGTGAGGAGGCCCGGTGCCCTATCTGCACTGCGACCCAGAAGCAAGACTACCTGTTTTCTCAGCAAGCCAGTTCCCTCAGATGTTTGGTTCCTCACAGTGTCACTGATTTCTGCTCTTGCCATTCCCAAAAGTACTAAAAAGCCATTGATGGCACATGGAAATTTTTGAGAAACACATTTAGAAACCATTTGGCAGGATCTGTGCTTTCTGGGAGAACAAGCCTTCTTTCCCTGTTATTTTTTTCTTTGGAACATTTGCAGGAAAACAAGACCTCTGCTCTTGAAAGATCTTTTCGAACATATGGTGTAGTCCACACCTACGGACAGAATCTTACAGGGAATCGCTGTTAGGACTACAAAGATGTGTTTAATCATATTTTCCTTTGCTAAATTGGCTGTCCACATAGGTGGGGTGGGTGTTACTGCTGACACAGGCAGCCACAGATGGGGTATGATTTCAGCGACACTGGCTGCCCGAGAAAATACTCCCTTCTGTCCTACTCTGCTCCTGCTTTCTTTCCAGAAGTAGAGACAGGCTTCCAGTGCACACAGGGGGATGATAAGGCATTGTTACCTGGCCCTCCTCAAGGTAGCATACTTTGAAGCATTAGTACCATAAATATGGACTGAGGAAATTGAGGATGCTACAGGTCCATTTCACAATTGAGTCCAACCTTATTTCTTCCACATTGATCTCCCTTTTCTCCCTGCCTCTGTAGAACATACATGATAATGTGTCTTGTTTTCAAAACATTTCATCTTAATCCTCTGGGATAACATTTATTTGATCCTGGATCAACAGCTGTCGTGGAGATGATTGAAAGCAGGAAGTTAACCTGATATTTTGTATTTGGACAAACAAATGAATATAGAACCGTATTTAGCAATTACTAACCAAGAAAAATTTCAATGTTAATGAGTTTATCCCAGGTTAGTTCTTGCCAGGAGATTCGTGGGAAGTAGAAAGAGAAAGGGACTTATAAAATGAAGCTAATTTTTAGTAATCAAAATCCAAAGGAGCTTACAGAGATTTATCTGGAAGGCATGGGGCATGGGCTATGCTTACTTGTTTTGTGTTCGGTCTTCAGGATGCTGGGAAAATTGAGGGTCTACCTCTGAGTGGTAACATCCTATTTAAAATAAAGGTCCAAAGCTATATTCATCTGACTAATTAGGACAGTTTGAGGAACTTAGTAGCCTCAAGGATCCAGAAGCTATCTATATGTTCTCTTATTTTTAGACAATAAGTGTCTGAGCCAGAGTTTACTGAGCATACACCTAGGATGTGTTCAGCCGTGTACCAGGTCCTCTGGGAAACCACACAGAAAGATAATAGTCTGTATCATATAGACATACGGCAAAAGGCAAAAACATTAGTATATGAATAAACAATTGCTTATTCACTGCTGTACCTATGAGTAAAATGAGTACACTAAGAGGTTATTTGATAGCAATAAACTTCCAAGGATGAGTATTTATGATGAAATGTGAAAGATAATTTTTTGTACCTGCTCAAATCTTTTATTCTTGTTCAGGAGTTTCTTCTCTACCAAAATGGCAAAAATGTCTACAATCAGTTTTATATCATTAACACTTCAAAAACAAGGCCAGGTGTGGTAGCTCACACCTGTAATCCTAGCACTCTGGGAGGCCAAGGTGGGAGGATCTCTTGAGCTCAGAAGTTCGAGACCAGCCTGAAGAAGAGCAAGACCCCTGTCTCCAAATAAAAATGCTAAAAACAGAAAAAATTAGCTGCGTGTCGTGGTGCATGCCTATAGTCCCAGCTACTCAGGAAGCTGAGGCTGAAGGATCACTTGAGCCCAGGAGCTGGAGGTTATAGTGAGCTATGATGACGCCACCGCACTCTAGCTTAGGTTACAGAGCAAGACCCTTTCTCAAACAAAACAATTCAAAAACAAATTCATGAAATGTGTCTGCACATCTACAGGCACAAATTATTTTGCAAAAATAGGTAGGAATTATTTATAAACAAAACTATATATTCCTACATTAGTATGAAATCTATACTGTCTCAAGGACAAAAATGAAATCTCATCCAAGGAGATATTTGGGAAAGCACAAGAGTAGTCTTTCCATGTTGCCAGTGTAACTATCTCAGACATATGAACATTGCTTGAATGCTATTTTTAAAAGACAAAAAACAAAACAGAATTTAATCATATTTAGTTTTCCTTTAAGAAGGAAAAGACCACTTTCTTGGGCTCTCCTCTATAAGAAAGGCATCAAAAGATTGCACAGTTTTGCAAAATTACATGCACCATATACTTCAAACCTCAGATTGTGACTATTTTGGTTTGATTTATTGCTTTTATTTCATAGAAAACACAGCCACTTTATTTGAAAGACTTGTTAAATATTCTACCGCCATACTAAAGAATTAATTGAAACAAGAAAGTTCTCGCATTACCCTAAGTGAACACTCCTTCATTAATTTGCCAGATTGTTGTCCCCAAGCTCCAGAATGTGAAAAATGCCGTCCTTGCCATAGTGACGTCACCAGCATGTTGCTGGTTGCCCTTCTGAGCTCCAGCTGGGCTTGAAGTTACACGGGCTATGCCTCTAAATCAAACATACTGTCTTCCTGTACAGAATAACATACTGCAAAAGGTTACTGTTGCCAAGAGTTAGTCCATAATGTAGAAATACACAGGTATTTATTGATTTTCATTCAGTATTTTTCAATGATTTATATGGAGTGACAATTACTTTAGGTTTTCTTGTGCACATAAGCCTCAGAGGCAGATGTCCAAAATCTTCCCAGAAATGCAGCATATTAGATCATCTAGCGTCACATATTAGGAGTGTTAAATATAATTCCTGATGTTCCCAGAGATACGGGAGATTTTAGATAAGACATCCAGGAAGTTCTGCCAATTTCAGCAGCTCAGAGCTTCTGAAATGCCAAGTCCAGCGCTTTCCTCTGTGCTGGTGCTTCCCAGGCATCACTTGCGTATTTGTGTATCAGAGAGCAGGGAAGAAGGCAGAGCCATGTTTATGTCAGCTGCTTGCTAGCAATTAGGGTGAAAGCTAGTCAGCAGACTATGGCAATAGTGGCTTAGTTTTGGATAAGTTTGATCTATCCAGATGGTAAATCTTGACCTTCATTAGCAAAGGATGAAATTAATATAATTTATATTTAGTTACTTCGTGAATTTTGAATATACACAGAAATAGGCAAAATAGTATAAAAATCCCCAGTACTAATCACTCAACTTCAAAAATCATCAACTTATACCCACTCTTATTTCATTTCTATTCTATTTACTAATCCCACCCAACCCTGCCAAGACAGATCCTTCCGGTATGACTCTCAAAAATATAAAAACTATTTTTCCCATCAATTCATGAGTGGATTGTTAAAATTTGGTATATGTTTACAATGGAATATTACTCAATTTTAAGAAATGACAGTGAGCTAGTACTGCTTATATTATCCTGGATTAAGCTTAAGCCCATTATTCAAAGTGAGGTGACACAAGACCCAAAGAATGGGCCCCACGTGTACTCGCCATCAAATTGGTATTGACTGATTAACACTATGGTGCTCAAATGGTGGTGGTGTTCACTAGGGATTTGGGGGGTGGGAGGTGGACCCACATCCGAGAGATGTGGTAAGCACTGTGATGGGGGTGGGGGGGCATGCTTGAAATGTATTTGGGGATGAGTATTAGGGGTCACAATAGGGGGTAGGAAATCCTCTAAAACTGATTTATGTGAATAGCTGTACAACTTGGTAAATTTACTAATGATCATTTAATTGTACACTTAAAATGGAGTAAAGACATGATATGTAAATTACACTTCAATAAAGAAAAAAACAAACAAAAAAATATAAAAACTATTTTTCTTAACATAGTCACAATACCATTATTTCTCCTAAAAATATAATAATTTCAAATGTTCAGCATTCTCATAAATGTTATGATTTTCTAACTATTGGAACAATCCAAGTAAATTCCACTCCTTGCAAATTGGTTGATAAGTTTCTTTTAATTCATAGGCTCTCTATTATCTCTTTTCTTATCCTCTTTCTTCTTTTTCTCCTTCTCCCAATTAATTTGTTGAAAACAGTGGGTCATTTGTCCTATAAAATTTCCCACAATACATTTTTCTGATAACATCTCCACGATGTTAATACTTTCCACTGTCATCTTATTTCCTATACGTTGTTAGCTGGATTTAGAGGACTGATCTGAGTGAGGGTGGGGTTTTTTGGGCAAGACTACTGTATTAGTTTGCTAGGGCTGCCGTAACCCAGTAGCACAGACGGTGGCTTAAGCAACAGAAATGAATTTTCTCACAATTCTGGAAGCTAAAAGTCCAAGATAAACGTATCTACAGAGTTGGTTTCTTCTGAAGCCTCTCTCCTTGGCTTGTAGACGGCTGTCTTTATCCTGTGTCTTCACATGGTCTTCCCTCTGCACCTGTCCCTCCTTCTTATAAGGACACCAGTCATATTTCTTTTTTTTATAATCCTACAGTTAGGGTAGGATTAGGGCCCACCACAATGATGTCATTTTAACTTAATTACATCTTTAAAGGTCCTATTATCCATACAGTCACCAGTCACATTCTAGATGGCTTAGAACGTCACCATATGAATTCAGGGAGGGACACCATTCAGCCCTAACCACTACTTAGGTGGTGCTGTGTTCTTCCATCAAGAGGCACTTCATATCTGATCATCTCTCTTGTGGTTTTGGCAGCCAATGGATGATCAATTCCTAGATTCATTAATTTATTAGGGTTGGCAAAGTGATGATATGTCCTAATTCTATGGTTCTTTTATTTAACTGGATTACTTTAACTATTTTAAAAAGTCATCTTATTTTCTATTTGGTTATGGAGTAGTACAATTTGTATTGCAAAGGTGGAATTCATGTTTAATTCTTTGCTTTTATTTACCATTTTCAAAATGATGACTTGTTTCATTGGAATCCTCCAATGTGACCAGTTATGTTTTTTAAGTGACACCAAACTCATGAATATTCATGATAGGTATATGAATATGTATGACATATGTTAATCCATTACAGTTATAACCCATATTGTTCAAGCTGTCCTATTTTTTGGCCAGTGGAAATTTCTCCAAGTTTGGCTCCTAAATCCCTTAGACAGGCCTGGGGTAGTCTTTGCTGGCTTCCTTGCTGTCTGGCATGGCAAAGCTCATCTTTTTCATTTCATTTCCTTATCCAGACCCAGAATCAGCCATTTCTTCAAGAAGCCCTGATTCATTTTAGTGGAAAAGGTATTGGAAGAATCTGAGTACTAGGGAAGCACACAGCTACTGAATTGATCTCTGAATCTAGGCCTATACAGTGAACAGAGCAATGAAAGACAATGTAAACATGCAGTCACTCACATTTATATACATAGGTATATGCATGCACACAGATAGGCAAACAGATACATATAACCTTCAATCAAATTCAGGGTTTGTCTTTCAGCTCTTTTATTATAGCATCTGCATTTCCCTTCTCCCACTCCAAGAACTAACCAGGAATGACTGAATAAGAACACCATATTGTTGTTCATTTGATGTATCCCACAATACACCCACAACAAAATCAGAATAATAATACCAACACTTTACAACACTTTTTGCTGTTCCTTTTCCTCTTAGGGTGTACCCCACTAGAGATTTATACTCAAATTACTGTGCTTTAAATCCCTTGAAATAATTCTTCTCTGTGTGTTAAATCATCAACTGGAAACACATTTAGTGTTTTTAAAATTTTATATTTAAATTTATTTTTAACTAGATAAGATATGTATATGGTTTCAAAGTCAAGTCAAGGACGGAACCAGCATTGCTCTTCAATTTTTTCTTTCTTACTGCTGTCATTACCATACGTGTCTAACGAAGAGAAAGGGATGTTGGTGCCATGGTAGATTTGGAGGAGGAGGTGATGCCTGAATCATGTCTTACTGAACAGCTGCAAAGGGTGACTTAGATTCTGGGAGAAACTGTCTCTAAGGCCCCAGCTCTGTTAAGTGAAGAAAACATTTGTTCTTCCACCCACCATGTAAGTCATCTTTGAATTTTAATGAGTTAGCCCTTAGGCTGCTAGACAAAAAACAAGCCACAGCATTCTGGATAAACCCTGCCATCTTCACACACTGCTGCAGAGGCTAGAAATGAAAAGTTTATATTGTCAAATACGTGTTCATTGTGTTCCAGGGTCATTCATCTGAGTATGTAAAATTCCGTCTCTAAAATAGCAGCATCTTAGAATCTAAATCCAGCAGTTCTAGAAGCTAACTCCTACCTAACCTTCAAGCTCAGGTGACCTTATTGGTCACCTCTTGGTCCAATATTTATGGACTAAATATTTCTATTGCTATATCCTAATATGTTCTAATATAATTATCTGTTTATGTGTCCCCCACCTCCAACTAGATGATAAGCTCTTTTAGTGCAGGATTTATGTCTTATTTGCTTGGTATTATACTTGTTCATAGTTCGGATGAGACAAAGAACAGAAGTAACACTGCTGAAAACTGAATTAGAGTTATAGAGAACATCCTTGAGAGCATCTCATGTTAAGAGTCAACATTTAAAGATAAAGTGATGAACAACATATAAACTCTCAGCTTAATGTTACAGTCTGACTTTTGTACTCCATGACTCTACAAACGTAACATAAGTGTTCGTGTATGTTTTATTCTATATTTTATTGTCTCACTTTTAAAGCCGTTAATTGTTTAGTTCATCTGGAATTCATTTTATTCTATGCTATGAGGTATAGCTATAATTTTACTTTTTCCAAAAGGTTAGCCAGTTGCCCCAATTCCAATTTTTCTTGGATCCTTTATCAAGGTGGCTTAACTCTTCTAGGGAACAACTGGATAATCTTGCTGATATAAACACATGGTCTCTAACTTCAAGTGGACCTTCCTGGTTTCCTCAAGATCCCTATTCTACATCATTCTCATAACTCTCATCAGCTCTCTGTAGGACATGGTTTCGTACAAGATTTCAAGGACCACTGAATTACACATTTTAAAAGGATTAAAATAGTACATCTTATGTTATGTCTACTATACCACCATTTAAAAAAATCACCAATAGCCTGAGCAAAAGTGAGACCTCATCTCTCCAAAAAATGGAAAAATTAGTCAGCTACTTGGTAGGCTGAGGCAGGAGAATCACTTCAGCCCAGGAATGTGAGGTTGCAATGACCTATGATGACGCCACTGCACTCTAGCTGGGGTGACAGAGAGACACTCTGTCTCAAAAAAAAAAAAAAAAATCACCAAAGAAACCAAAATAAATGACTCCACGGAGAACACCAAGGCCATCTGGTCTAAGCTCCATCAATTACCACCCTAAACCTGTACCCTGAACTTACATGTGCAAGTACAATCCTATCTCTTTCTGTTCAGTCTCTGGGAACAAGGAATTCCTTCTCCCATCTGGGACCTCCACATTCACCTGTCCCCTTGAACCCACAATGGCAGCCCCACTGCCCACTGCTCCATAGCCCCAAGCCCTTCTCTAGATAAAGTTTTGACACCCTAAAAAAGCCTATACTTGGCCTTTCATCTGCCTCTGGCTACTATTCACATTTTCTTCCCTTTCTTATCTAAATTTTCCAATTTTAGCATGACAGGTACTTGTTTATTCAAATTCATCTCCCAATCACACGACAACTTACTAAATCTGCACTTCCACCCATCTTTGCCTTCCCCTTCCCCCCAAATTGTTCTATCGGTTCTTATTCTC
Organism: Lepilemur ruficaudatus; assembly: GCA_963574885.1. Lineage (NCBI taxonomy): Eukaryota > Metazoa > Chordata > Mammalia > Primates > Lepilemuridae > Lepilemur > Lepilemur ruficaudatus. The sequence continues at coordinate 76,500 of CAUYRT010065837.1, forward strand.
ACAAGGTCTCCCGGGACTTCCTATCTATTCTCCTTAGTGGACACTGCTCAGTCCACGTCTCATTTAACTTTGAACATCGGTTCTCCGGGTTCTCCTCAGCTCCTGCTATGTCTTCTTTCACGGCTCTTCTCCTTTTTCAATCAGAGTTTGAATTTCCTACAATCCTGCCCTACTTCTCTGGTCTTCTCCCTTTGCATTCACTCATTTTCAAACGCGACCTAAATATGGTGACAGAGAAAGCTTCCATCCGGCTTCACACATCTCTCTGCCTGCTTGTCACTGGATGTCCCACAGGTACTTCAAATCTCTCTGAACTTGTCATCTCATCGTCCTTTCCCGTTATGGGAGATGCTCCTTCTGTGCTCAGTGTGAGTTGATCCACCATCAGCTCATTCACTCAAACCAGAAACCTGATGTCGTCACTGCCTCCACTGTTACTTTCATCCCCCACATCTGACACCCGAGTCCTGCTGCTTTTACTCCCTAATAATTCTGCAGTCTGTCCCCTCCTGTCCAAGGGGATCCCCCCTTCCCTAGGTCACCATCAGTCCCTGGGGCCACCCTAACGGACTCCTGCCTGGCGTCCCTGTTTCCAACAGTGCTCCACACACATCCATCCTCTATCCAAACTGTAAACCTGACCTTCTCACTTCAGGTGCTGTGTGAAGGGACAGGTGGATACAATTTAAATCTTTCCTGGCTTTCCTCATCCTCTGAAGGCCAGAACCCAAGAGTTAATTGCCCCCGACAGCGTCTCTGGCTTTCCCTGTATCTGCACCATTCCTTACGCGTTGGGATCCAGCACTAAAGCACTCATTTGCATCAGTCTGTGCGACAGCTATTTCTGGACCTCTGTTACCTGTCCTTGAACCACCCCCCTGCATCACTGCCCTTCCTGTCCTACGTAACCTCACTTCCTCAGACTCTTCCCCAGAGAGCCCCCCGTGCTTCCCTCCCCACCCCTGCTCTGGGTGACGTGCAAACACTCCGGCGTGGCTATGTCACTGCCCTTGCTTTGTGCTTCAGAATAATGTGTGTGTCTGTTTCCCCAGTACACTGTGAGCTGTTTGATGGAAAGGACAGTGCTCTAGAAGGATGTATTGATATATTGACTAAATAAATGAATGGTCCAATTGAAGGCTTTAAATCAGAATAGTCAGAAAAGGGCACTTCATTGAATATCAAACAGACTATTTGGAATAAAATGAATTACAAGAAAAATACAAATGCTGAACAGAAACTTCCTTTTGACTATTAATAATTCTAGAATGCCCTTGGCTACAGGGACTCAGCTTTTGTTTTTGTTTTGTTCATAGTCTCCAAATATCACATAGAACAGCACAGCTCTCTTCCTCATCATTGTGTCAACAAACTACTGGGAAACCACACCAGCCTCGGACCCAATGGTCACACCGAAGAGAAGCTACGTGCCACAGATAAGACAATTTCACTGAAAGCTGAAATTTTACCAAATCCAAATTCTTTGAAAAGGTTGATGACCCCTACCAGTAAGATGGACATCACACTTGCAACATACCTTGCCTTTTTTTCCTGTAGTACTCTTTTCAATGCATAAACTTTATTCATCTGGGCCTAAAGTTTTAGCTCATCTACTTACTTGTGATTTGCAGTCCTTGCTTTGGTTTCATTGCCATAAACCTTCCCGTTAGGTCCAGCAGCTATTCCCTCAGTAACCCCGGTCTCCTGAAATGTGCTTTAAAAGCTACAGTTCTACCTGAAGTGCTGAGAAATCATAGATGATCGGCCAGTGAATTGTTACTGCCTCTTTTCTTACACACTTTAGATGCCAGTATTTTTCATAATTTACGTAGAGAGGAATTTGCAGAGAAAGGCCACATTCTGAAATGAATGGAATTTTTCATCACCTGAGCATCAACTGATAAATTAGTGAGTTTTCTCCTTAAGAATAACAGCACTGTCTCTTCTTTAGCTAGCTTTTCTTTTAAAAACAGCAGCTTTCAAAATGCATTGCATCTTGTCTTTTTGCTGTAGGTGTTCCATCCTGAGATGAAGCACATTCATTCATTCAACAAACATTTCACGTGCACCCTGCATTTCCCCCTTATGGCACCTACTCTATGATTGCAATTAAATAATCATATACTAGGCTGTTTCTGTCCTGTCTCCCCTGAGAGAATGTTAAGAAAGCAGGAACTGTGTCTGTCTTGCTGGCACTTGGATATTTATAGAACAGATTGGCACCAGCTATCTGTGTGACACGGTGACAGTAACAGCCATGGGAGCTTTGCACTGACCTGACTTCAGCTGCGGCCTGCCAGGAACCCTGCTCCCTCACTGCTCAGCTGAAGAGGCCACCAGCGAGGGAAGCGGCAGCTCAGGAAAGAAAGTGGGAAGACAGTTTTAAATAGACTTAAAGGGCCAAAGTAGGAGTAGGTACTAATAATCTGAAAAATTGCAGAACTTTTGCTACTTAATGCTTACGGAAATCCTTCCAATGTGTCAGGCCCTGACAGCCTTAAAAATAGAAAGCTGTCAAGATTTATGGATGCTTTGAGGAAAACAACTCCAAGAAAAAAAGCACACATTTATGTACTAATATATTTTTAAATGGTGGCTGTCATTAAGTCTGTGCTAGCTTCACAACTGGTTTTGGCAACACTTCTTATGGAATAAAACAGGCAATTTTCTATACACCACCCAATTAACGCCAAATACAGGCACACCTTACACTTTTCTGAATAAATAAAAAGTCCTGTTTATTCAGGTCAATGAATAAACTTTAGCACTGGAAGTCCTGGCTTTAGATTAAAATTTTTTTCAACTTAGGAGCCCTAACTACTAAAATTTCAGTTGACTATTGCTATTTCTCCCATAGTATAATTTTTATTTTTACCAAATAAAATGCTTATATATGTACATAAAGAGTATTATTTTTTCCATTTTAATTAAGATACATGTAAATACTACATGTAAATAGTACTAAAGTACTTATAATAGAAACACTTCCCTTCTCTCCCTGCTTTATGCCCCAACATTCACTTTTCTAAAAGCAACCACTGTTAGCCCATTTGGTTCTTCTGGTACTGTGTTTAGCCAATATTTGTACACAGTAAAAAGGTCCCTCTGGAGCCCCCACTTTGCCTGTTCCTATCTGAACTGATAGCTCCCTAGGTCCCTGCATGGCCACATTCCTAGTACTTTCCTTTAACACTGTCTTGGGAATTCCCTTTGCCCATCACTGTTGTTGGGTACCTTGTTTACTGGATTGAATTCTTTCTTTCCCTTATTTTACTCCCTTGTTTTGCTAGATAACCTTCTGGGGAAAAAAAATTGGTGGAGATACATTTTTTGAGTACAGAAATATCTGCAAATGCCTTTTTTCTCTGCCCTCCCACTTGCCCATTGGCTGGGTTTAGAATTCTAGGTTGAAAGTCATCTTCTATCAGATACGGACATCACTGCTCCAGTGCCTTCTACAGTCCAGTATTGCTGCTGAGAAGCGTCATACTGTACTGATTCCTGATCCTTTGTAGATATCCCAATTTTCCTCCGGAAGGCTTTGAGTTCTCTTCATCCCAGTATTATGAAGTTTTGTAATGATATGCCTTGAAGTTTGTTGGGGTTTTTTCCCATTCACACTTGAAGGAGAATTTCAATCCGGAAATTCATGTTATTCCCTTGTGATAATTTTCTTGTATTATTGATTTCCTTACTTCCGGTTTCTCTAATCCCTTTCTGTATCTATAGTCAGACATTAGACATTTTAATTAATCTGTTTTCATATTTTTTCTCTCTTCTTCTCCATTTCTTGGACTCTTTGTTTTACTTTTGAAGGATTAACTCAGCTATACAGTATAAAACTTCTATGACACACTGAATCATTATACTGATCACTTTTAGCTAACTATGAATTTTAATATATTCATTTGCAACATTATTTCAATGTATTCCATTTCATAATATTTATTAATAGAGTGGTCTGCTTTGAGAATAATTTCAGTTTAGTTTGTTATCTTGGTGACCCATTTGATTGCCTTCTTCTTTTACTTTTAAAAGTGCTCTGTTTTGGTTGCTTTGTTGAGCACTCAGTATATGGCAGTTCTAAGCACTGTATATATAAAAACACAATCTATACTACAACCCAATGGAATAGATTCTGTTATCATTTCACAGATTGGGACACTGAGGCATAAACAGTTTAAAGAACTTATCCAAGGTATCACAGCTAATAGGTGGTGAAGCTGGGACTTGAATTCAGGAAGCCTGTCTTCAGAGCCATCACTCTTAATCTCTATAGATACTGCCTCATAAATGCTTACAATCCCCTATTTGGGGGGATATGAAGTTATTTCTGACTTTACTGCTAACATACTGTTGGACTTCCTTTTAGCTAAATCTTTGGGCATCTCCTTTGTTATGTACTTGGGAAGGATAAATTCCTAGCAAAATGAACTTTCTTGATTCTCAACTCAACACTCTTCCCACTTGGCCATGCTGCATGTCTCTTAAGCATGGGTGTTCACTAACGAATCCTACAGTTATGAAAAGGCAAAACACAAGAAGCAGATTGAGAGGGTCAACATTGAAAAAGTCTGTGTCTCTGTGGCTCTCAAGCAAGTGAAAACCTAGGGGAGGTTGTAGTTAATTCTGATCCTTAAAACTCCTGCTTCTCTGCTCTTCGTGGCTGATGTCCAGTTTGGCTGTCCTTCCCTGGAGTTTGCAGCCTCCTTCACTCCCACCCCTATCTACTGATGATGGCCGTCCACGGGAACACAAAGTGTCCCTTAAAACGCTATTCCTGGGACAAATCCACAAATCAGCAAACAAGTGGCAAATGTCAGGAGCCCCCAGTTGGCAAAGAGGCAACTTTGTTGTGACATGAGGTCATCATTTCTTTCTAGAGTGATGTTTGCCTATGAGTAATTCTGTTGATTTCATAATCTCAACAAGTCTTTCACTTGTGTTAAAAAATTCATCCAGGGAGGCAGCTAGAGATTTTCCCAAAATTCTAAGCCCAGCTTAAATTTCATCTCTCTTAGGAAGTCCTCGTGATGAGCTCATTCAGCTTCCCAAGCCTGAGCTATACCAGTTTGTGCTGTTAGGAGTATAAGCAGGACCAGGACTTGTCTTTTACGGCTAACTCAGCAAATACGTATTGAGTGCCCCATGTGTGCCAAGCACCGTGTTAAATGTAAGGGGAAGAAAGACAAAGCAAAATACAGCCATGCGCCACCATCTCATGGGAAGATCAACATGCCATGGGGCTGAGTCACAGTCTTCAAAACGGAGTCTGGAGGGAGGGCCCATGGGAAGGGTAGAGGGTTGACAGAAGAAAGAGCACGTTCAAGCTGTGTCTTGAAGTGTGAATAAGGTTTCCAGAGAGCTAAGGGTGTTTCCTACTGTGAGCTGCTTCCCAATGGGGCCTCACTGCTTCTCATTCGCTCTTATCTTCTTGAATTGAACTGTTGTTATATTCTGTTTTTATTTCCCCTCTCTACTATGAATTTCTTGATGGTAGGTGTCATGCTTTCACTCATCTTTGTTTCCTAAATGCTTTGCTTCAGTACCTACCACCTAGTATGTGTTTAATAAATGCAGTCATTTATTAAACATTCTGAGAATACCTTCTGGGATACATTCTGAGAAATGTGTCATCAGGCAATTTCCTTGTTGTATGAACATCATAGAGTATCCTTACACAAACCTAGATGGCACAGCCTACTACACTCCTAGGCTCTAGGGTATAGCCTGTTGCTCCTAGGCTACGAACCTGTACAGCACGTTACTGTACCAAACTGTGTGTAGGCAACTGTAACACAATGGTATTTGTGTATCTAAACATATAAGGTACAGTAACAATACAGTGTTATAACCTCCCACCATCTTAGATGGTCTCATTTGGTTCATCACTGACTGAAACATGATTATGCAGCACATGGCTGTCATTATTGAATGGAGAATGAATGCCAAATTCCTGGTTTTATGAATAAGTCTAAGAAACAGATCAGGGAAGGGTGCCTTGAGAGAAAGTTTAAAAGTTATTTCAGGTAGAACAAGAAACATAGGCAAAAAAAAAAATGCATATGACAGGTTTGGGGAGCTAGGCCTCAGAGAATATGTCAGATCAGCGGGAGACCATGTTTAGGGGGCGACGTTCCCAAGTGTGAGCTCCGATTGCAGCGAAATGCTTTCCCTAACTAGGTGACTAACTGAAATATGTCAGGGATGGATGAAAATTCAGACTGCCTGGTGATTTCATGACTTTGAGTAGTTTTCCATAGATTCTCACTACAGGTGTGGGGTGAAGAAAGGGGGAGAAGATTTAGGGTAGACAGTTTCCAAAAGTACTTTGTCTAAATTCCTCTTTCTGACCTGCAAAATGGCAGGGAAATCCAGAATCTGCTTACTTTGTATGGCAGACAAACACATTATTTCTACTTTTTGTATAATTTGGGATTGCTGGTTTGACATTTTAACTTTAAAGACTGGATTTATATTTAAGTATTTCATGTTCGCTGACCCACTATCTCTGAGGTAAAGAAAAAATAGCACACTATGGAAGGAAATGAAGTTTAGCAACTAATCAGTGTTCCTCACTTTTTATTTGCAAAGGACACGAACTGAGAACATTTTATTGAATCATGAGTAGAAAGAATGACAAGAACATTGTCCCTTTCCAAACTTTTCTACCTCTAAATTAACATGGCTTTAGAGAAACCCTGTGACTTTTGAGATGAATCTTGTGCCCAGCTGTTTAGTAACACGATAATTACAACCACTAAATAAGTTGTATTCCAAAGATCTAAAGAAATTCTATCCCTGGAAATAATTTTGTTTAGAGCTCAGTGACTCAGAAACATCTAGGACAAGATTATGATAAAAGAAAGTTTTCTGTCATCAGAAAAGAGAAAGAAAGGCATCCCTGAACTCAGCCTTCGTATTACTTGGTAAAGGCCTCCCCTAAAGGATAGTGTGAGCTCTTCAGTAACAACCTATAGCTTCTACAGAATTCACTCACCTCTTAGAACAAAACAAAAGGCGCTGCCAATTCATTGTTTGCCAAATACATTCTCCTATGATTTCTCTTAATTGGGCTGTAAACTATTCCTCTATTTTCTATCTATACTTTTTACTTTGCTTGTGGAAATTAGAAGTCATGTATGTGTATGTTGGAACACATCCAACTGCAAACAGAAAAAACGGTATGGAAATGAATAAATCACTGGGTCACATAGCTAGAGAAACCTGAGCTATTTAGAACAAAAGTACGTTTCCTTTAATTAAGAAAGGAGGGTGTTAACCCACACCCAATTACTACAATCGTTCTCCACTGATGTATATTGCACTGGAATCCTCTGTTTACATCATCTATCTTGAAAGTCTCTGAGCAACTTGACAGTAAGGGCCCTGCTTATTAATTTTTAAATTCTGAGCACGTGGCACACAGCAAGTCATCATTTCGTATTTGCTAAAGTACTTGTGTATTAGTCTTTAAGATGCAATAAATTGTATAACATACCGCTGATTTAATATGGCTTTACGTGGAAGGAAAAAAAATCAGCACTACATTTGTGCATTATAAACAACTATTATAAAACCTGTCCTGATTTCAAGAAAATTAAAATTAAAAAGTGTGCCTTAGAATAGAGGAAATCCTAGAATTGTCCTCTACTGAATGTCTTGTCTCAAAACCAAAGTGGATGGACTCTTGCCTTCACTGCATTAGTAGACAAACATTTTTTGACACTGGTGATGTAGAATCAAATCATCCTAGTCTCCTACGCTGCTTTCTCTAAGGCCACCGATAACTTCCAAATATTTGTCTGTTATTTTTCTTGATTTCTGTTTCCTTGTATTAAAGTCTCCTCTTTGAAATTCCTCACTGGCTTTGATGGCCTTCCATTGTCCTAAGTCACCCACCTCTACGGCTCCTTTTCTCCTGCAGTGGCTCCCATTGATCTTGCCCTCAGTGTGGGCAACTCCACGGCAAGCCCAACAGTACCCTATTCAAGGGTATCTCCTTCTTTTCTCAGTCCTCACTAGAGGTTCTCAGCCCTTCATCACAATCATTCGTAGAGCTCTTTAAAAACGTCCAAGCCCAGGTCCCACCTGGATCAATAGAACAGTCAACCTGGCCTGAAACACTAGCTTTGTGGCCCTTGGTCACGTGACCTTATCTTAATTTTACAGGTGAAGACATCAAATTTCAGAGACTGTGTTAAATCCGCTTCATCAGGTTGCTATAATGCTCCCCATCATTATAGCAAATATTGTCCCCTCTTTTTCCATTTATTTAAAGCCTATGTTTCTTTAAAAATTCAACTCAGACCCTTCGCCTTGCCCCAGTTCTCCACGAGCACGTTTGTTTTGGCTGTCAGCAAAGCCCACTGAAAACTCAAGACGGCCTGTAAAAATGAAATCATCTCCTGGCTGATCTTCCTAAAACTGTTCTTGTCACCTTTCAATCCATTCATTCTCCACACAGGACTACAACATTCCAGAATGATCTTAACCAAAAAATTTGGATCGTGCTGCTTCCTATTTTAAATCTTCCAATGAATTCCCTTTGTTCTTAGACTAAAATCCAAATTCCCTAAAAAGGCCCACAAAGTTCTACAAAACCTGATCCTCATCTTACTACTCCCCCCATTTATTTCTGTGGGCCGACAGCACGGGTCCCAACTTGACATTCTCCTTCCTACGTCAGAACGTGGCTAATATTTTCCCTCTGCCAGGAATGATCTTATACTCACCCTTTCAATACCAGCCTAATAATCACTTTCTCGGTAAACACTTCTCCAACCCTCCATCCAGGTGGGTGCCCCAGGGAAACCTCCTCTTTAATCCCATAAATACCCTTCATAATATACTATTTTGTCACAAACTGGATGGCTTAGGGCAGTGGATTAACTTTTTCCTCAGTATACCTCTATATTGTTTGATTTGCTGCGGCAAGCATGATTTATATTTGCAATTTAAAAAAACGTTTTTGAAATGTGAAAAACAGTATAATATTTTTAAAAAGCCATACATTTAATCTCTCTCTCCTCCACTAGAATACAAGTTCCAAGAAAGGCATAAGCCGAGGCTGGCTTATTCACTATCATGACCACAGAATCTACCAGCACTCTGAACTTAGGCAGTGCTGAATTTATTCAGTGAATGCTGTTGACTGAGAACAGAACACGAAAACTGATGGGGAGGCCAAGCACTAACTTTGCCCTGGAAAGAGATGGCTCATAGGCCAATTTAGAGCACACCTGAGTCTGTCCGAGTCGGTACCCTATTCAAGGGTATCCAGCTAGCCCAAGAGTGGGGCAGAGAAGCTTTTAAACAGCATAGGTGTTTAAGGTCTTAATAGGGAAGCAACAGTTGGGTTATTGGTATCTGACTAGTTTGAAATAGGACCCAAATGGGAAAACAAACACCGCATGTCCTCTCTAATAATTGGGAGCTAAATGACGGGCACACACAGCACAAAAAGATGTAAAGGACACTGGAAACCAAGGAGGAGGGAGGAAGGGAGGAGGGGTAAAAACTTACCTATTGGGCACAATGAGCACTATTCTGGTGATGGGCACGCTAAAAAGCCCCGACTTAAGCATTATACAAGGTCTCCATGTAACAAAAACATTTGTACCCCCTTAATATATTGAAATAAAACAAAAAAAATATTTTAAACAAAAAGAAATGGGATCCAATCCAGAAGTTACAGATGAGTCCAGGGGGTTGTCAATACATTTTCAAAAAAAATTTTATACCTAACTATAATTTTCTAGTTATTATCTTCATTATTCATTTGGCACTCAACATAATGCAAATTGATTTTGCTATTTTTTTCTTTCACATGTATGCCCAATTTCCCAACTGAATCCAATTTCTTAAGTACAAAGTCTTTTTCATAAACATTTGCATCCTCATGACCTGATACAACTCATAGCATATTCCCCAGAAATGAAGGTAGCCAACATTCTTTTATCTGAGAAAATATTCAAAGCTTCCATGTTTCTCAGATACTCTCCAAGTTTTTTTATGTTAAATGCAGCAAATTTTTATGCTTTTATCATCAATGCTTATTGAAATTTCACCAATTTTCAATGGACTTTATCACATATTCCTAAGCAAAGTAAAACTAGAGTATTTGCAGTAGATACCTGCAATGTTATCTAAATCTAAATCAATGTTATCTATTGAAGTAGAATATTTAAATAAGTGTATGTACTTTTCATGCAATAAAGTATAACTATTCTCTATGGCTTTAAATATGGGATATGCTTAATAAGTTACAGGATTTGCCCAGTGAGATCTTTTATTATCTTGGAATAGTAACTAACTGGCTTTTGACATGGAGTTTGAAGTCTTGTCTCTTTTTGAGGCAGTTCATGTTGTGGTGGTATAGAAAGAAGAGATTAAAATATAATAGCTTTGCACATGCTAATAATTATATCCTTTAATCATTAAAAAAGAGGTGAAATGTGCCCCAGAAACCCTCACCTCCAAAAACCTGTGATAACAAAGACAATATTTAATCTGCAATCTTGTAAGAGCAATGCTGATTAATTCCTTCCCTCTTACAAACCTGAATCGTATGTTACACATCTAGAGGACAAATCCTGGTTTTGTTCTTTTCCCATCATTTAATATGTCTTTGGCTAGATGTGTTTAATTTTGGTTAGAAAGTGCCTTAAGACAGCACGAATTCAAGCCATTATGTGACTTCAGTAGGATTATGTTTATTAACCAAGATTATCCATTATGATGGTTTCCAGGCCAACAGCATGAAATAAGGTTTTTTTCTTTTTTAAACTGAAAAGAAAATTAATTGTTTTTTTCCACAGAGAGAATTATTTATAAAGTTAAAGCCAATCTCTCGTGCAATTGCCATTCTTAATAGCTTCAGGCTTGCTTCTCTTTTTCTTTGCTATAATCCAGCAGTTTCTTATTCTCACTATGCTTGCTTTACTCTTTTCCTTTCCTTAATTAAAACCTAGCAGAAAGTGAAAATGTATTGTGTTTATCAGAAACAAAAATTCATTTAGGTTTTACCAAAAAACCTAAATGAAATAAAAAGTGGTAATATACTTAAAAGTAAAAAAAAAAAAAAATTTAACCCTGTTACCAATTTAGGAAGGAAACACATTAATAATATTAGTAAAAAATATATTTGTATGTGCTTACCATGGGTTTTGGTATCTGTGGTTTATTTTATCAAGAGCAGCATGGCTGTGTTCTCCACACTGTAAAAAGGAAGAAAATTGATGTATCCTAGTTCCAAGGTAAATAAGCATCAACATATCTAAGTGTCTGTATTCCTAGTCAAAAGGGAAGTCACGTTGGGAAATGAAATGGGAAATGAATGGGAAGACAGGAAGGAAGATGGTCTTTTGATTCCTGAACTGAGAGAAAAAAGCACAAGAGGTAAAATAAATACGACTCAATGTGCTTTCCTTTCCCTCTCTGTAAAAGGAAGGGTGCTGGGTGGCAAGAAGGGTGTGACCACCCATAACCTCTAAGCTCCTTGCCCCTCTATGCTTCTGTGTCTAAACAAGCAGGGCTTCTAAACTGCCATTTACCATTTAGACTCAAACACTTTAGCTCTCTTCACTTTACCTTCTACTCACAGAATTAGAAAACACTGTGGCAATAACATAGGAAAGAGTTGGATTATAGAGGGTCTGTGGTAAACTGTAGATCTGAAAACTTTCAGAAAGCATAACTCAGACTATTGATAAAATACTTGGTAGCTGAGAACCAGTTCCCACATTAAAAAATCATTCCCACACCTTCCCATGTGCATGGCAATGATCAATTATTACTGAATGAATGACTATATACTGCCTCCTTTTCGCAGGGAGCGGGCCAATGAATGGCACCTCTTGTGAATTAGCACGTGGAATACAAGTGTCAGATTTATACTGAAAAGGGTTTTGGTCTATAATCATCTCTCAATTTTGCATACTAGGGTTGGGAAACCATAACACGGATCACCCAAAAGAATTTCACTTGAGTTTTGGAATGCATTTTTAACTTACATTAATATAGGGTGCTATGTTCCTAATATCTCAAAAAGTAGCAAAATCGTATTATGAAACTTTTAGCAGAGGAATTACCTAGTACTTTTTAAATTATCTTCCTTCTTTTTTGTTTCTTTTCCCTCAAGTTTTGGTTTCCTTATTGACCAGAGCTATTTGTGCTTGAGAAAGCAGATCCATTTACTTATGCCTTCTCAGGAATAAAGACCTGAAACCTTGATCTCTTCTATGCCCACACATAAAATGAACAAACAAAGGAAGGAACAAGATAAACAAGCTCACTATTCCACAGAAGATTTGAAAACTAATAATCTGCATACAATGGAAAGACCATGGTATAACTTTATTTCTCAATTGATTTCTGACATGAGTCACTGAAAATTGCCTTTATCCATTGTATGCACTTACAATTAATTTTATTATTTATGATATTTATTAATATCATAAATATTTTATTTGTGGACAAATCTTCCAGGACTTGGATGATCTTCCTTGATCTTATGCTATTCCCATTTTTAATAACCAAAATCTTATTAATTGGAAAAGACCTTTTGCAGAAAAAATAACATCTTTTTCACATTTCCCCCATAGATAGCGTATGTCATAAACAATTTATCTAAAATAAGCTGGCCCTTCTCCACCTTAATTTATTAATGAAATGCATCGTGATTTATTTGGACAGCCATACGCACTGTGGTGTTAAAGCTAATTAGATTCAGAATCAAATAAATCACTTTCTTACTGCTTAGTCATTCATACGAGTAAGGAAAAGATTGATTTAACTAGTTCAACATCTTCATAGAAACAGTAACAACTAATTAGCATGTTCTCTATCTTAAGAAAATCAGTGAGAATCTTTTATACTTATTTTGAATGTTTTTAACTAATAATTATTCAGATATTTCCTACAAAATAATCTTTACATAAGTCTAGGTACTAATAAAAGGGAAATATCTGCTAACTACATTCAGATACTCAGACAATTTTTAAAAGGAGTAAAAATTGTTAAATTCGAGTTAAATTAATTGCAGACATTTGGGGCTCATTCTAGTTAAAAATTAAAATCATTGCTTAAGACTTTTAATTTCAAACCACCTCTATATCAGATTTTGACTTTTCTTACTAGAAAGAACTATTTTCCATCTAACTATGAGGTCTTTTCTTTCCAGTAGAATAAATACAATAGCGATGTATTTCTAGAATGCGACAGTAAGGGTTTTCTTCACTAACCTCCCCCTTGGTAACATGGAGCTCTTAGTACCAAACATTTGAGTTGGAAAATCCCCTAAGGCTACCTTTTCTTATGCTAATGTATTTTTTCTTCACTTGCCTCAATTTGCAAAATATTACTGTTAACCCCTTAGGTATCTTTCTTCCCACAGTCACCGAGAAGCATTCCCATTGTTACAGCTGGATCACCAAATTGCATAATGTTGCCTACTCCAGACTGGAACTATTGAAGGGAGAAAGGGGGCATAGAGGCCCTGGCATGAATGAAGCATTTGAAGTATTCATTTTATATTCAGAGCATGAGTAGAAACAAAACAACTCTTTCTGAAAAATGTCAGTGTTTAAGGCATGGATTCTGTAATGCATTTTTCTTGTTAAAAAGCAATAACAACAAAAAAAAGAACACTGTAGAGACCCATACATATTTCATTTTATGCCATGTTATAGATGGGCTTGAGTATCAACATGAATGATAGCTTGGCTTGGGCTTTTTGTTGTTGTTGTTTTTAGTGCAGTTTGAATTAATTCATCAACTTCCAGCGAAGAGATTAAATATTGGGTTTTTGTTGACTATGGCCTAGTATCTCTGCTTTCTGTGGAGTATCCAAATAATCAGCAACATATTCCATCATGTTTCTAGTGTGCTTATAATGCTATAATTCAAAAATCCATGCAGGCAGGAAAATATAGTATATATAGACATTAGTAATACTCAATCCCATTTATTGAACCTCATTGTGCTATGCATTATGCTAAGTACTTTGCACACACATCTCGAGCCATTTAAGAACACGCTAAGGTATTATCCCAGCGGTAGACAAAAGTCTAAGGTAGCCCCCAACATTCTCACCCCCTGATATGCCATTCTCCCAGATATGCAGAACACTAACCTAGGTGCTGCTGTGAAGGGATTTTGCAGTTGTAATGAGGGCCCCAAATCAGCTGGCTTTACAAAAAGGAGATTATCCTCAGTGAGCCTAACTTAATGAGGTGAGCTCTTTAAAAGACCTGGGCTCTTCCCGGCAAAGGAGATTCGAAGCATGAGAGGGATTTGACAGGACGGAGGTTCTCCATGCTGGCTTTAAAGATGCAGGGGGTCATGTGGCAAGGAACGTGGGCAGCCTCCAGATGTTGAGAATGGCCCCTGGTTGGCAGCCAGCAAAGAAACAGAACCTTAGTTCTACAATCACAAGGTACTAAAATCTGCCACAACCACGTGGACTTGGAAGAGAGCACAAGCCTCAGATGAGATCACAGCAACACCCTGGCGGCAGCTTTGTGAGGCCTGACCAGAGAACCCAACCACACCATCCCTGGACTTCTGACCCATACAACTGTGAGCAAATAAATGGGTGTTGCTTGAAGTTGCTAAATTTGTAGTAATTTGTTACTATAGCAATACAAAGCCAATACAATCCCCATTTTATGGATGGGAAAACTGAGGCATTATAAAAACAATAGACTAGCATGCAGGTGGAGGAAAAGGAGGAAAACAGAAAGTTCTTCAGCCAACTGCTTTAGCTTGTAAGCCACATTCAATTTTCATTAAAGCCACAAACATAGATTTGCCCTGAAAAACAATAATGAATGCTAATTGCTTCATTAATTTGCAAAGAAAAGGCAAGTTTCTATTATTTTCTCTCCCTATATTCTTCCAGGGAGATAAACATTTTCCTTATTCATTCTATAATTCCAGGTGCACTAGGATTTCCTTTTAAAGACAGACTAGAATTTATTTTGTTGGGCATTGTTATGCTTTGTGACAGGCAACCAATCATTCTGATATCGGCCCTTTATCCAGAGCTGGTTGATGATTCTAGCAGGATCTGAAATTTGAACGGACTCAACTATTCGAGATACAGAAAAGCCATACAAGAGCTTCCAAGTCTCTACGTGTGCTCAGCACATAGTTTCTGAAATATAATGAAGTGCCCGTTTTGCAACTGTACTCACCCTTGGAGTTATTTTTTAATGTGTTTGCCACTGTTGTTAATTCTAAGATTCAAAAGTATGCTTCCTCCAAGTTAATCGTCCAATTAACTCTACAACTAGGGGTGGTAACTCAGGCACTGGGAACAGTAACAATATATCTACGTTTCAGTTAAAAAAAAAAAAGGTAGTTTTTGAATGATTTTACTGAATAAGCTGGGAGTAGAATAATTGCCAATCTAATGCACACTTAAAAATGCATTACTCTTCATCTGCAACTTGGTCTCTCAACAAAGACACTGCATGAGGTGAAAATCGAAGCAATCTCAGTCTCCATTTCTCATCATTTATTGACAATCATCTACCCCATGCTAAGCACCAGAAGGTGGTAGGAGGGGGGAGTGTGTTGATGTCAGTACAAAGACAACTATAACATAGTTCAGACCTCGAGTTGCTTAAAGCCATTGGAATGTGGCTGAGCCTGTGCAGTACGATTACTGACAATAGTTGTGCTAAAAACTTCAGCAACACCACAAAGAAACTTTCCCATAAATTCTTCCCCAACTGAAGGAGGTCACAGTGGATTCCTTATAGTATGTATTTTCAGGGTTATTTTCTTTGAGTCCACACACAGAGCTGGGTTCATGTAGCAGGGGCCCCTTATATTTAATGAATTATTCCTAAACTTTCTCAATTAAGGTTTCTTGATTTCCTAGAGTCAAGCCTGGGTAAAGAATAGGTGTCTCCAGATTGGTTTTGTTTGCTATGCATTTTTGTCAACATAGCTGAGATACTCTGGGAGTAGTGCCTATTAGGATAATAGGGAAAACTATAATCATAAATTTACAATGATTTAAGCATTTTCCCCAATGATTTTTTTTTTTTTAAAAAGACATGATAAATGCCAGATGTAGAAAAACAGATGCCCTAGTATTTTATCCACCTGTGTGTGGGATATTAGATCACACACAAGTTTCAGAATTTTTGACAATATACTTAAAAGATCCTACCTATGGACTCATATCACAATTTTAATACAATTACAACCTTTCTAAGTTATACAGTCTTTTCTTAGCTTTGTATATCCCCATCATCAAATAATATTTGTTGAAAAATCTATGGCATATGCTTACTAACTTGAAGAAGTTTAATTTTCTTAACAAAAGGCGATGTTTACATTTAGGTACATACTCAAGATGTTATGTCAAGCCCTACAAAAGTTAATAACAACCACCGTGTATTTTCAGCCTTCCTAAATTAAGGGATAAAATCACCTACCAGGCTTTATATTACACTGGGTTCTTTTTCTTTCTTCCCTTCCCACTCTCCACCAATTTCCATATCCTAACAAAAGGTGTGAAAATTAGGATGGGTTTGCTTTCCAATGGACCAATAATTTTCTTTATAGTCACCTCAACAAGAGAGGGAAAGCACTGTGTTCAGTTGAGAGGCCAGGTCATCTGGGGCTGGGATGTGCAATAGAATAATAGCAGCATTGCTAGCTACCAGCAGACACACTTCCTGTCCCGAATGCATCATTCTGCGTGGAACCGCTCTGAACGCAGTACGGAGAGCACAGATCAATGATACATGCCTCCCTTGACGTTCCATGGTCTGGTAGAGAAAGCAAGTATCAAATATAAAATTTATTTTCTGAAAGTTCAGATACAAGTAAGATTTTATAAGGAAGCTGCTTTCTTCAATGTATTTGAAGAATCCTATAAAGTTAAGCTTTGTAAAATGGGGAAAATGTAACATCTGCGTATAAGAAGGTTAATGGTGTTAATATGTGATTTTCAAGAGAAAGGAGGGTTATTTGGTTCCCTTAGCCGATGTTTCTCCTTCCTCACAGATGGTCAGCACGTGGCATTCTCTCACTAAAGGCTTCCCGTGGTATCATAAAATACGTTACTTTGTAGAGCACTTAAGGATGAAAGGTGCCAGCGTAATTATTTTTATATTAAACCACAAACTGTCAGGATGCAAATAACTGTAAGAAGTAAAAAGTGAGAAGTAAACACAAGCCCATCTGGGAAGGAACAGCAGCACTCCAAAGATGTGCCTAACTTTAGAAAAGCTATTTTCTACTTTGCTTTTATAACTTAGTTGAAAAAGGAAGCTTTATTATTTCTTTAAAGATCTTCCATATTGATAACATCTGGAGACTAGAAATTTTAATGAGACTCAACATTGGTGGCTGTTTTTATGATTGCTCTAAATGAACCCAAAGGTAAATGAGAATTTGGAGAATTAAAAAAAAAAAGCACACACAGAAATTCTGAAATATGTATCTTGGTGGTCTCCATACCTATCAACCCCGAAATGGCTACACACTTTTTTCCAAGATGAATTTGAAAAATGGGAAGACATTGTTGTGTAAGAGTAGACAGTTTGGAAGAATGCTCAGCGTTAAGCTGTAACAAAGAAAGAAGGTTCGGCTTGGTGAGACCTCGCTGTCTTCTGTCTCCCAGCCAGTGACAACGATTGTATTTGATGATATGTTTTGAAAGGTGACAAAGCACTTATCAAATAAAAATTCAAAAATAACTATTACCAAGCTATTTCTTATTCTGTCAAAGAAGTGGGTGGTATCTACTAAATTTATTATAAATGAAGTATACCATATGCAAATGATGCAAAGTGGGAAGCTGGGAAAAATTGAGAGAACCATGAAAAAAGGGGTGCCTACCTTCTCTGAGGAGACAGCTGGAATTGACCCCAAACTGACCTCGCCTTACAGAAAAATAACACAGTTGTGCACTTCATATACTGGCTCCAGTATATAATGTTCTGATCTCAATGTCTATCATTTCACTCGTACATGCTATATTCCCCAAGTCCCTGAATTCACACGGCCTGGGTTGAAATCTTGACTCTGCCATTGCTAGCTGTGTGGCCTCCGGCGAGGAACCTCACCTGTTGACACCTCAGTTTCCTCCACTGTGAAATAATCACAGTACCCTCCTTATTAAACACTCAGTCAATGTAGCTCTTTTTATGTTTCTCTTCTCTAAATAAATTCATGGTGAGCAAACTGTTTAATAAAGCAACCAACCTTCGATGAATTTATTTCACAGCCATCAAGAAATTCAACATCTCATCAGAAGTCAGTTCAAATGTCCGTAAAACAGTCTACCTCTCTATTTCACGATGGCAGAATTTGTGGCATTTAAAAAATGAGGCAGAGATTTCAAAGCCTCAAAAATTTTAATCTCCATTATATTGTATCACATGTAAATATAATATATTGATGGGTTCCCATGGTTCGCCTTATAACCTTATATATTTTTAAATTATGTTGTATAATATATTCATTATATTATGATTAATTGGTTTAATATTGTCCTTGGGCTCGCACCAATGAAAAAAGTTAGTCACCAAGTCCAGCACAACACTGTGATCCGTGGGAAAACCAAATGACTTAAATCATCTTGTCACAAGGTCAGAGCGCAGGAGCAGAAATGGCACCAGGAGGCCAGCAGACCCTGTTGAGGTTTGGTTTAAACAAAGGCCGGGGGAAGGGGAGACACGACCAGAAGCAGTTAGAAAAGCTCCTCGGTTTAGCATGGGATTGAAACCAAAGGAATTGTTTCAATTGTCTTCATATATTCTTGCAGAAACAATATTGTTTGGCGGAGACCAAATCCATTTAAAAAAAAAAAAAAAGCATGTGCTGCTCTTAAATCTGAAATAACAAAAGTAATGATCTTTCCTGGTTTATACATACATGTAGTATTATGGTCTGCATGACCCACATAAAAGTGAGTAGGAAAGAGCTAAACATTTAAAAAAAACAAATCCAGAAGAGAAACCTGATCTTGTGATTTTTACTGACCTCTGCAATGTGGGGGAAATTTTTCAGGTGTCACTCAGCATGGAAGTTATTATCTTCCTGCTAAAATCCAGATGATCTATAGAACCCCTCCCAGTGCCCCAAATAGGAGAGAGCTTTCCCAGGCAGGAGGCAGCTGCCCAGGAATTTTACCAAGAGTCTATGGGAGGTGCCCGAGTTCCTCAGCCTCCAGTCTTATATAAACCTGCAGCAGTAAATTAGGAAGAGCAGCTGTTAGAGCTATAAAGATCCAGTAGATGAAAGTTTGTGCTTATGCTTAAAAATCTACGTTTCGAGCAATTGCAGTGAGAGACACTGAGGAGTCTCTGCAGTTAGACTGAAATAAGAAGTGACCGTTTTGATTTGAACTATCATGGGACAAAGGAAAAGCAAGGCACGTGGAAGGGGTCTACAGAAAGATAAGAACTGGCCGGGTGTGGTGGTACACACCTGTAGTCCCAGTTACTTGGGAGGCTGAGGCAGGAGGATCGCTTCAGCCCAGGAGTTTGAGGTTGAGCCACTACACTATAGCCTGTGCAACAGAGCAAAGTTTTGTCTCAAGAAAGGAAAGAAAAGAAAGAAGGAAAAGAAAGAAAGACATGCAAGAACTAGAGAAAGAACAGGAAGAGGATTGAGACATTGCCCTAAGTGACACTGCGCTGAGAAATTTGCCAGCTCCCTTGTGAGGGAGGGCACCGGTTGATGCCACCACTGTTGTATGTTCTTTATAATTAGGTGCATGTTTGTGTGCGTGACGTGCATGTGTATGTATCAGCTCAAGTGTCAATTCATGTACCAAGTTTGACTGATGGGAAGGAGCTGCCTGAAGCATACGGTTGATTGGAAATCAAAGTCTGAGTGTAGACACAAAAAATGACATTGTGATCTGCCTTGGATGCAGAAGGGAAGATGAGCAACCTCACTGACAAAACCTAGGGTGGTTTTGTTTGTTGCTTTTTAAGACAGAGTCTCCCTCTGTCATCCCAGGTAGAGTATAGTGGCATCATCGTAGCTCATTGCAACCTCAAACTCCCGGGCTCAATTGACCCTCCTGCCTCAGCCTCCTGAGTAACTGGGACTACAGGCATGTGCCATAATCCCCAGCTGATTTTTCTATGTTTAGTAGAGATGGGGTCTCACTCTTGCTCAGGCCGGTCTCAAACTCTTGACCTCAAGCAATCCTCCCGCCTTGGAGTCCCAGAGTGCTAGGATTACAGGTATGAGCCACTGTGCCTGTCCAAAACCTAAATCTTAACTGGTAGGTAAATTGTAGGTGGTTCATTGCTAATATATATGGTCATTCTCAGTTAATCTTTTTGTTTTTTATTATAAAGCTCTAAGTCCAAGGAATTCTTTAAGGTACTGCTCAAGATTATTATCTGAAACAGGTAGATCCTTGAAAACAATTACTGTTAAAATGCCAGGGCCAAGAAATTACACAGATGATAAGCAACGTCCCTAACAGCATATTCCAAATAAGACCAGTTTTTGGCTGGGCGCGGTGGCTCACACCTGTAATCCTAGCACTCTGGGAGGCTGAGGCAGGAGGACAGCTTGAGGCCAGGAGTTCAAGACCAGCCTGAGCAAGAGCGAGACCCTATCTCTTAAAAAAATAAAAAATAAATAAATAAAATTTTTTCAGTGTGCCATAAGCTGGGGAAGAAAATCATTGTATGGCTCATGCTCAATCCCTCAGCGCCCGAGAGGACACTGCTGCCCAGCAGGGCAGTAATGAAAAGCACTCTGTGAAACACTAACTAAAAGAATGGAATAAATACCTTCCTGCAAGGCTAACTCGTGGCTGTCATCTCTTTTGAACACCCAGCTTGCTTTAAAGACCAAGGAATGCTTGACTGCACTTCATTTGAGCAGAAAAATGGGTTCTCAAGCAAAAGATGAAGAAGGAAAAGAGGCTGTACACACCCGAGACGCCCTGACAGCCCGAGGGCTGCGTACCAACACAGGGCATCACCCAAAGAGAAACAAGGCAACGAGAGTCCTGGACTCTATTCAAACCAGCTGCTTGGCTTTGGGTTGTACTCTTCTTCCTGGAGGCCAGTTTGATACTTAATCAAATTTCTGGTTTTCATTTTTATTGCCCAAGTGGAATTGGACACAGTGTAAGAAGCTGAGCAATCCTTCTGTTTAACTGATACTGAGTAACGTCGAATACAATGATGACAAGAGTTAATACTGATAGCTGAAGTCTGGATGTCAGCCACGTGCCAGGGTCACACTTAGTGTGTCCTTGGGTTCTCATATTTAATCCTCACAGTATTAAACACACGCAGGGCTTATTACATGCCAGGCACTGCTCTTAGAACCTTACGAATATTAACTTGTCTACAGTTTACAACAAGCCGATAAGGTAGATACTACGATTTCATAACAAAGAAACTGAGGCACAGGGGTTAAAGAACTTGACCAAGGCCACACACAGCTAGTAGGTGACAGAGCCAGGATAGGAGTTCAGATGATCCTGCAGAGTGGAGCTCTAAACACTGCCACATGGAAGAGGAGGGGACAGTGATGCAGAGAGGTGAACCGCTCTGCCCACGGTCACAGAGCTCGACCTAACTCAGCGTCTCACCTCAAAGACTGAGCTTCCAGCCACTCCCCTGGGCTGCTGTAGTTTGGGCCAAAAAAAAGGTTTTTTCTTCTGTTAACCTTTACCAGATGAGACTGTCCTATACTGCCTTAAGAATTTGAGGAATTCCAGTTATTGCATAACTGATACATTTTCAGACAATGCAAAGGCCAGCAAAAAAAAAAAATCTGAATTCTCAGATTTTACTTCCAAAAACACTTGTACTGTTTTTTCTGTTTCAGAGGAGACTGTTGAGCTTGTGCCTATGTCCACATCACCAAAAGGAAATAAGACAAGTTTTCTAAGAACCCTCTGACGACATACCCTGCATTACCTGACACAAAGGCATTACCAACACAGTAGATTTTAAAGATCTGAGATGCTATGTGAGCTTCGTGGCTTGCATCCCACGCAGCCTTCTCCCTTTACTCCACCCTCGCACCGAGCGGTGCTAGGAGGGGGGAAGCCTTAGTGCCTCAGCACAAATGTGACCATGAATGCATTCCAACACCAAAGCAAATGCTTCTGCATTATCCATGACTTCACTTCCTTCGTATCCCTTCTCTCTTGTATTGAAGGGGGCTAAAGGGGCATTGTGGGAGCAAGAACATTTATTCACACGTTGTCTTTCTGCAAAACTCAAAACTCTATTAATTCTCAATGAGAGATCAAACATCTGCCATTTCCTTTGGAAGAACTCAAGTCAGAAAACAATATACTATGCAGAGCATAGAGGAAGAACCATACCTTGATATGAAAGCCGCTCTCAAGTCTTGATTTGTTGATGAAATTATACTCTTGGACTCCCCAGCCAACTCCACCAACATACTCATGTTTGTATCTTGCTGGCATGCTTCTGTCTGAGGCCGGCCTCCATAAATATCCAAGATCTCCGGTTTTTTCTAACGCCGGACGCTTTTCTCCCACGTAGGAAAAGTGCTGGTGAACTTTAGGTAAATGCTCCTTTATATAATCTGGACCTTAAAAAGAAAAAGAAATGCTTTTAAAAATATTTCACACTTTATTCTAAGATGCTTTCATTATTTTAACAGTGGAAGTAACGTTTATGTGACTGACTCTATTCTGGGTGCTGTCATTCACGTTTTAGAAGTGTTAATTCAATTAATCCTTACTAAGAACCAAATGAGATAGGTAGAATTATTTTCCTCAGTTTATAGATGGGAAAACGAGGGACAGGAAGACAGGTTGGTTTCTTATCCGGAATCACAGCAAACAAGCTCTTGAGACCCAGGCAGGCTGCTGTGATGGTTGGGCTCTTAGCTGCCTTGCTACACACTGCTTGAATTATAACCAACTTAATACAGACATGCTTTATATACTAAAATTTCTCACACATGCCTCATTTGCAGGACGTAGGCCTTCATACATTGGGGTGTTTTATCCAGTTAAAATCTGAAATAAGAATTAGAATACTCCCCCAAATGTATTAGCAACAATTGTAAAGTGGAGAAAGTTGTTAGATGAGAGAGACAACTTATAACAACTGATGACCAAAGGCAGGGGTATTTAATAAATGTAAAACAATGAACAAAGAATAATCAATGAATTGTGGAAATGAGTGAAACAAGCAAAAATAAGGTCTGGGAAAAAGTCACTTAAATTTGATTTTTGGTTGTTTTTTTTTTTTTTTTTTTTTAGAGAAATGGGGTCTTGCTATGTTGCCCAGTCTGGAGAGCAGTGGTTATTCACAGGCATGATCCTCACACACTACAGCTTCAAACTCCTGGACTCAAGCATCCTCCTGAGTAGCTGGGACTACAGGCATATGGCACCAAGCCCAGCTAAATTTAGTATTTAAAGTTGAGGGTGTGAAAGTGAAAAGGGGAACTAAGACTTTCTGGAAGAAATGGTACTGATTAAAAATAGACAGTGGAGCTACCGACCCAAGAAGAATTTCAAAAGCCCCAGAACCAAAATGGGTAGGATTGTACGGGTAGACTGGGGACACAGAGAAGAGACCTCACTCCTATTACCAAAAGTTGACCAAAGACCTTGCAGGCAGAAGCTGTGCTGTGGTCACATCACCACCTGGGCCCTTGCCTGGCCCTGTGGCTCCTTTCGTCTTGCTCTTGGATCCAGGAGTTCAGTTTTGCAGAGAGCACAAGGTGGACAAGGGCTTTGATCCACTGTCCCTGCCATGTGGACCGGGTTCTCCAATGATGGTCAATGTGGTAACAGGTCTGTGCTTAGAAAAGTAAACTCAGCTTACCAAGGAAGGGAAGAATGTGAGAATTCTTCAGAAATACAACTTGGGCAGGTGTTTTCACAGCTTCTTAATCACCATCACTCCCCACGATGCATTGAGTATTCACTGAGTGGCTAATTTCCCCTGATGAATATATTGTGCTCTCAATTTTATTTGCTTCAGGTTTTCACTCAGGTGTAACTACTTTGGTAAAGTACAGCATTGTCAGAGCATGAAAAACGAGCTTCTCTCCTAAGACAGGTGTTGAAAATTTTATCTACAAAACTCCTAACCCAAGGACATTTTTGCAACCTCTTCTAAACAGAGTGAAATATAGAACTATGCTGGTCTTTTTTTATATATTTTATTTTATTTATTTTTATTTTTTTCCTCTTAATGTTCAGTTGGATAGATATATCTTTTTTTTTTTTATTTCAGCATATTATGGGGGAAACTATGCTAGACTTGCTGGCATTTTAGTGTACGTTTAGGCCAGTGTTTTCCCAAATGTTTCATCAAATGCTGCTCTTGTGAGTACGCCGTGAGAGGGAGAAGCTCCATAGTCAAATCCACTGGGGAGCACTGCTTGCTACATTTGCCTTTTAGATATTCACAGGAGATGAAAATATATCAAGAGTTCTTAGAAGTCTCATGGTGAATAAACCTGTTTACAGTTATATAATCTATTGTTTTCCAAAATTTTCCAATAATTTTTTTTCCTACTGGGTCACTTATATACATTCTACAGACACCAAAAAATTTGAGGAAATATTGACCCTCTGTATAATGTTTCAGTTATCTTTAAAATTGTCATTGCCACAGACTACCATAAATGTGAGAGCAGATATACATCTGTAGTTCCTTTATTGCTACATGGACTGTGATAACTTTTTGAAAATAGCCATTACATGCCAGCTGTCTTAGTTTCTGCTGCTATGATAAAATACCTGAAGCTGGATAACTTGAAGAGAAATTTATTTTCTCACAGCTCTGGAGGCTGGGAAGTCCAAGATCAAGGTACGGACAGGTTCTTTGTCTAGTGAGGGCTGCTCTCTGCTTCCAAGACGACATCTTGTTGCCGCATCCTCAGGAGGGGAGGAATGCTATGTCCTCACCCCACAGGGGCAGAACGGCAAGCACAAGGGAGTTGAATGCTGCCTGATGCCTCTTTTATAAGGGCCTTAAGCCCATTCACGAGAGCGGAGACTTCATGACCTAATCACCTCTTAAAGGCACCACCTCTTAATACTATCACATTGACCATTAAGGTGCAACACCTGAATTTTGGAGGGAACACATTCAAACCACAGAACAAGCAGAGTCAAAAGCACTTGGTTTTAGAGGATGTGGTGAAAAGTTCATATGCTTTGCAATCAAAGAAAACAGACTTTTTAACGAGGATCGGGAATTGCAATATTATCTTGTTTCTGCTAAAGATAAGGTGATTTGCTTGCTTTGTGATACTGCAACATCAACATTAGAGAAATTCAATGCTCATCAGCATCATAACGCTCATAAGGACCACAGATATTTTAAATTAGAAGAGGCCTGAAAAGTTGCATTGTAGAAATTAAAAGTTGAAAAGCAAAAGCAAAGGCAGTTCTTTCAACCAGCAATAAGACCTGGAAATAATGCCACTGAAACAACTTATAAAGTAACTTATATACTTGGGAAAAAAGGAAGCCATTCAGTGACACAGACATTGTGAAAGAATGCATTGTTGAAGTTGTAGGATGCTCAGACCCCAATAATGTTTCAAAGTACAAATATCTGCCTCTTTTAAGGAGAACCATAACTGATCAGCAGTATGAGTTAGCCTTCAATTTAATAACTTCATGCAATACTTCAATAGGAAAGTATATATTATTCAATTCCTTTGGATGAATCAACTGATACTACTGACTTGGTCCAAGTTTTATACTTTAATTTGGGTCATAACAGAAGATTTTCTTTGTTACCAAGAGTTACTCACTTTGGGCACTCTTGTGAACACAACACAGGGAACAGATGTCTTCAACAACTGTCAAGATAAGTGTCATGAAGTTGGACTGAATTTGGTAAATTTATTTATTTATTTTTTTTGAGACAGTCTCACTCTGTGGCCCTGGGTAGAGTACAATGACATCATTGTAGCTCACTGCAACCTCAAACTCCTGGGCTCAAGCAATCCTCTTGCCTCAGCCTCCTGAGTACCTGAATAATTTTTCTATTTTTAGTAGAGACAGGGTTTTGCTCTTGCTCAGGCCAGCCTGGAACTCCTGAGCTCAAGCAATCCTCCCACCTCAGCCTCTCAGAGTGCTAGGATTACAGACATGAGCCACCATGCCAGCCTTAATTTGGTAAATTTTAGTGAATGTATATACAGATAGTGCACCTTCCATGACAGGAAAACATGAAGGGTTTATCGCACAGATGAAAAAGTATTAACAGATACAGATACTCTCATTTATTTTCATTATATCGTACATCAACAAAATCTCTGTGCTAAAACTACTATTTTAAGTGACACTTTGCAACAAGTTTTAAGTATTGTTAACTATATTAGTGCAAATACAACAAGGCATTGTCAGTTTCATAACATGCTAAAGTTGAACAATGAACTAATCAGTGTGGATTTACCATATCATTCTAAAGTGAATTGGCTATCTGCGGGACAGGTGTTAGCCAAAATTTTACCTTTGTGAGAGCAGAGAGTTAAATTTTATGAAGAACAGAATAGCAATGTGAATTATTGGCAGAATTATTGAAAGAAGATTTCTATAGGAAGGAAACATTTCTGTATGATATCATGTCAAATCAAAATGACTTGAATATTTATTTGTAAGGTAAAACTAAGTCTATATATGATATGTGGACAAAAAGCCAAGCATTTCAAAAAAAAGCCATCTTTTTTCAAAATACTTCTTCTTCCAAAGGAAATTTTGAATGAACATTTTCCCCAGTTAGCAAAGGTCATTGATGAGCAGGATGATATATGCAAATCATTTGAAGAATATGCAGCTGTTACAGACCTATTAATTGGAGGATACAATGAAAGATTCACTGGCTTTAAGAATCATGACATCACACTCAAATTAGCATGTCTGTCTCACCTAGTTGATATCACCAAGGTACCTAAAGAAATACAGATGGAATTGATTGAGCTCTCAGTAGATGACATTTTAAAGTCATTGTCTGATGCTAAGAAAGATCCCATGGAGTGAAATATGGAAAAATGCAATAGAATACCCACTCCTTTGGCAACATACCTGAAAAATGCTTTCTAGCTTTTCAACCCCTCATTGCTGAGAATCTACATTCTCCTGCTTAACCCAAATCAAGATGCCCTTAAGGTCACAAATGACTGATACCCACCTAGAGGATCAACTGAAACT